>WYDF02003489.1:0-14008 GCA_009867245.2 Adranes taylori
TAATTCACACAGAGTAAAGTAGAAAATTAAGTTATATAATATAATCTAACATAATAAAAAAAATTTAAATGCACGCCGCTGCTAGTATTGAATGTAAACTAAACGTAATTCACGTTTCTTTTAATGCAGTATTCGTACGTACTACAAAAGTACTAACTATCTCAATTAACTAATTAATTTAATATTGATTAACTAATTAATTTAATATTGATTATAATTTTTTTAATATTTAATAAATTATTTAAGTTAATATCTATTAGATACAATTCCTCATTTTTAATGAAACATTTAATTTATTCTTTACTAGATAAAATTACTATTTAATGGCTATTAGATAAAAATTAAGTATTTAAAAAATTATTTTATAAAAATTGCTGATATTTAATAAAACATTTCCTTTAATCTCTAATAAAATTCTTATCATTTAAAGAAACATTCAGTTTAATGTCAATTATAATTTTTGTTAAATATTTAAGAAAATATTTAATTTAACTATTAGATAAAATTTTTAATATTTAATAAAATATTTAATTTAATTTCTATTAGATAATAGTATTAACATTATATTAAACATTCAATTTAATATTGACTTTTTTTAATATTTAATAAATTATTTAAGTTAATATCTACTAGATTCAATTGCTTATATTTAATAAAACATTTAATATTTTCTTTAATAGATAAAATTCCTAACATTTAATTTAATGACTATTAGATAAAAATTTAATATTTAATAAATTATTTTATTAAACATTGCTGATCTTTAATAAAACATTTCCTATAATCTCTAATAGCTAAAAATACTAACATTTAATAAAACATTTAATTTAATGTCTATTAAGTAAAATTTTTAATATTTAATAAAAAAATTAATTCAATCTCTATTAGATAAAATTCTTAGCATTTAAAGAAAATTCTTAGCATTGACATACAATTTAATGTCAATTAGATTTTTTTTAATATTTAATAAAATATTTAACAACTAATAGATTTTTTTTATATTTAATAAAATATTTAATTTCATTTCTATTAGATAAGACTGTTAACATTTTATTAAAAATTCAATTTAATGTCAATTAGAAATAATTTTAACATTTAAAAAACAATTCAATCTAATTTCTATCAAATATAATTGCTTATATTTCATAAAAAAATTAATTAATTCTCTAATAGTTAAAATTACTAACATTTAATTTAATATCTATTAGATAAAAATTTTAATATTTAATAAGTTATTTGATTTAATCTCTAATAGATAAAATTGCTTTCATTTAATAAAACATTTCATTCAATTTCAAATAGATAAAAATATTAACATTTAGTAAATGTTTAATTTAGTGTCTATTAGATAAAATTATTTAATTTAATTTCTATTAGATACAATCGCTTATATTTAATAAAACATTTAATTTATTCTCTAGCAGATAGAATTACTAACATTTAATTTAATGTCTATGACATAAAAATTTAAATATTTAATAAATTATTTAATTTAGTCTGTATTAGATAAAGTTGCTGATATTTAATAAAACATTTAATTTAGTCTCTAATGCATAAGCTTACTAACAATTAAAAACATTTTAATTTAATGTGTATTAGATAAAATTTTAATACTTCAAAAAATATTTTATCTAATCTCTATTAGATAAAATTATTAATATTTAAATAAACATCCAATTTAATGTCAATTCAAAAAAATATTTTTAATAAATTATTTAATAAATTATTTAATAAATTATTTAATTTAATCCCTATTGGATAAATACAGATCTAACTATGCTCGCAGGTTGGGGGAATGTGTTTGCATTTAACGAGGTAAATTCCAATTCATTTCATTACTTCACTCATTAATTTAGTCATTAATTCACCCATTTGATTATTCGCTCGAGACATACCTACGATCGCATTAGATTGGAGGGAGGGAGGCATGAAAAAATATAATTATAGCCCGGGGAGACTTTGCGTAGAAAAGGCTGGGAAACTGTAATCTAAAATCTCGTAAAACTTATACTTGCATATTTTATTGTGAAGCATAAATTATTTTCAAATCAGGGGAGATCTTTTTTGATATATAATTCTCATCCTGTATATATGCCAAATCTGAGTAAAATTTATTATGTGGGCTGGTTAAATACCTAGAGGTGATAAACTATAAGAGAAATGTCAGATATACGTTTCCATCGAGGCTAAAAAGCTAGTGAACGCCCGCGTTTTTAGGATAAAAAAATGAAAGCGAAGATAATATTTTAGAAAAAAAAAACAAAAAGAGAAAAATAGAAAATATAATTATAATAAACAAAAGAGAAAAAAATAAATGTCAACTTAATGATAGGGTTTGTTTTAGTTAGTTATATATTTGTAAGCTTACCTACCAGTACAAATTTAAAAGTCTATTAAAGTTAAATGTCAGTTGTACGTGATATTTTATGAACGAGGCATTATATTATTAAAATTAGTTTTTATAAAAGGTGTGAACATACTTATAGGGAAAATATCATTTGTGGTATTATTTAAATGAAATTCATTCAGAATTAATCTGAAAATATTACAAAAAATTTAAAATATCAATTCTATAAAATCGTTTTAAGTCAATTTCTTTTTTACTAAAGAAACATAAAACCTTGAAAACTCAAAGAAAAAAGTTTGATTTGGATACATAAAATATGATATAAAAGATGATAAAAATAAAATATTTTTATGTCTTATAAAACATTTCGTAAACAGGAATAAATGTTGAATCATTTTTATCAAATTTAACGTTTCAAATACATTGCGTGTTCATCACAGTCAATTTGATCTGCACAATTCGTCCTCTATATAATACAGATGTTTATAGAAGGGTTACCGTCTTCATATAAAATCATATTTTACAAATTTAACATGTACTTTTTTTTTAATGAAACTCGTAATTATTCATCATTAAAAAGAAGTTATGATAAATCGTGAAAGAAAAATAACTTGTGGTAGCTAGTGAGATTTTTGGTAAGGTCTGACCATTTTCGCTGCCCAGGAGGTTCAATTAGGATTTCAATAAGAATAATTATTATAATATTCCTTACTCTATTAGGCACATTAAATGTGGTTGGGGCAACACAGATTTATTGTGATTTTGATGTTTTCGATTTGAAGTCTTTCTGCCCATTCCTAAACTGAAGCCGACATAGTTGTATCAGGCATCGTTTTTTGTTTGTTTATTATGTGTGACAATTTTATCTACAAGTTAAGAGAAATGGTGGCATGTGCCATCATTGCTCAAAACCACCCGTAAGTCTTATCCACAATTCAAGGATAGCTCCAGTTCTTTAGATCTTCCAGAGTTAAACACCACCAAAACTTGTCTATGGGAAAGCTTGAAGGTTTCAATCCAATCTTTTCAGCATTTAGTAGCCTGGCAAAACTAGTACGCGAACTTGCCTATGCATAGCAATTTATTCAGAAATGCCATTCCAAGGTAAATAGTATTGCGGCTTATATAAAACCCAATGAAATGGCAAATGCGATGAACGTTTTAGCAAGGGTTTCTCAGTCAGAGATATATTCTCAAGAAATAGATCTAGCAAAACATAATGTCTTACCGAAGTCAAGCAAAATTCTGTCACTTGCCACATTCTTGGACTAAGGAGGAGTTTTGCGAGTTGGAGGACGCCTTCGAAGTTAAAAAGCATCCTATTTGAATTCACAATCACCATCCATTGGCTACGCTTATTTTAAGGACCACCTGAGATTGTTACACGCGGGACAGCAAACTTTGTCTTCAACCAGGGACAAATTTTGGATCCCTTCTGGGAAAACTCTGACAAAGTCTGTGGTGTACAATTGCATCAAATACTTTCGATTTAACCATCGGCAACAACCACCTATGTTGGGATATGTACCATTTTTTAGAAGAACTGCCATCTACCCATTTCATACTATGGGCATCGATTATTCTAGCCCGATTACTCTTAATGATAGACGCGGGAGAGGTTCTAAGCACATTAAATGTTACATATGTCTCTTCATATGCATGTCTACGAAATACATCCACCTAGAATCTATCTCCGACCTCACTACAGAAAATTCGCCTCTGGAAGAGGCTGTCCTTAGCACGTTTATTCAGATAATGGGCGAAATTTTCAAGGAGCTTCAAGGGAATTAGGTTCTCTATATAAATATGTAGTTATAAACGAGCACTCTGTCATTGAGAATGCGTCTTGCCTCAATTTTCATTGGCACTTCTCGCCATATAGCCCATATGGGCGGGATATGGGAATCTAACATAAAGAGTACCAAACATCATTTTAACGCGTATTATCTCAAACGTCTCTTGTCTATGAAGAATTTGTTACTCGAGTTGTATACATTGAAGGAATGTTAAACTCTCAACCATGAACACCATTTTCTACCGATCGTAAAGATCTAGAATTCTTTACAGCTTTTAACTTGTTAATTGGTCTAAGCTTAACAGCTGTTCCGGATCCAGATCTTACAGACACAAAACTAAGCTGTTTGTCTAGATACCAGTATATACAGCGATTGCATCAGCAATACTGGCAACGACGGAATGGATTACATAAACGATTTACAATTTCGTTATAATCAGAACGGAAACACATTTGCACATTATCGAAGGTACAATTGTGATCATAAAGGATGACAACGCTCCTCCAGCATCTTGGCACATGGATCGTATCATATAAACTCATGCAGATAGCGACGGCATCACACGGATCATCACGTTGCACAAGGCATTGGGAGCCAATAAACGAACAGTCAACAACATCTGTATTCTTCCCATGAGGGACAACTTGCAAGTAACAAGAACCAAGACAGGTTCATAATGACATGTACAATACTTGCAGTAGTAATTTACTACCTTTTTTTGTCTAAATTTGTTTGTTAAATTTTGTATTTTGTATGTTTTTCTTGTTATTTGTTATGTTTTACATTATAATATATTAGTTTTATTCTTACAATTTTCATCACTAACAAGGAATTATGAATACTTTATGTTAACGCGGTGGAGGTTATGGACAGTCAAATATGTACGATGTGTTCCGTCTCGTCTGTATTTTCATACTATTGTCTCTATTTTTCATATTTGTGTGCTAACTTACTCGTTGAAATTTGTCATGGCTTAGAAATACACACATGAATGTAGTTTGTCAATTATAGTCAATTTGTTAACAATACGTTGTGTTTTAATTCAACAAATCTCTACATCTTATTACCAACAAGAGCTATCGAAGGAAAATCATCAAACACGCTATTTTTGTAATCGTGAAAATTATGGCAGCCGTTCAGATGTATGTAGGCGATTATTTTATTATAAATCTTTACTAAGGAGCTGAAACACCTAAAGTTCGTTTGATTTTATTCTGAGTAAATAAATTCAATGTCACTAATTTTCATTTCAAAATAAGCTAACTTTTATTAACTTTTATTTAGATGTTGCTTACTATATTTACTTACAAGTTGAAATAGAGGATAAGAGAAAAAATTGTTGTATTCGTATGAACATTTATCTAGATCGATAAAATCTTAACCATACTGGTTTTATTATTTGGCAAAATTCATGAGAACCTAAATAATTGATGTCTCATGTAAAATAAATTATTTTATTGCTAATAGAGTATTTTAAAGTCAATGGTGTTTTGTTATGATTAATAACCTTTTATTAATTTTAATTACGCCCTAAATTAATTATTAATCATTGCTCTACTATTCCCGGTAGAATTTGATGTGTATTAATTGGAAGTAGAATTTGATTATCCAGTTAGGACTCACACAATTCAACCTCACACAATTTTTAACGTGACATATATGGTGTTTTTCGGCCATTAGAGGTTTTCGGTAATTGTTGAACCAAACTCTCAGAAATTATCGAAAATCTCCGTTTCTCTTTTCATTGTGAACGTTTTAACCTGTCTTCGTTAAATTACTCGCACTTATTAAGATTACATCGGCTCTTACATGTTCATTACAAATTTCGCCCATGTTGACGTAACATCAGCAATGACTTTTCTTTCAGGGGCTCAAAAAGTTACCACAATTCTATAGAGAAAATTTTTTATAACAATAAGCCGTTTAGCAAAATTAAGATAAGATGAGCCAATATAGCTTATAGATTCATAGTAGAAAATATTTTCAAATTTTGGCCAGATGTGGTGAGGAAATGAAATAAGCTTTTTTAAACATAATTTTGTTCTGGTAACTCTGATGCATATTTATCGGTATAATCCTTCCAAAAGCTTCGACTAATGTCTGGAAAGGGAGACGCAAACAATAAAACAAGCGGACGATAATAAAAAACCGTTAAAGGAAAAGAAATGCAAAAAAGAAATGGATGCGAATTGTGAAACTGAAAATTTGTGTGTTCGTTGGGATCGTTCTCAACGTTTTGCGATGGCTGGATACGTTGATTTTCTTGTAGTCTTTTTCCTCCTTTTTTATTATTTTACTTTATTTCATTGGACAGAGAGTGAACATTGCTATTTATGCTTTAGTACATATCTCTGCTTTTAGATGCTGAGATGGGATAAATTGGGATTTAAAGTTCTTAAACTATTTCACAAAGATAACATAAATAACAACCATATTGTAAACATTCGAGGCTAGTTTTCCGGAAATCTAGCGTGAGTATGTCAACTCACGATTTTTGTTACCTTTATCATATATTTTTCAACGAAGTCCCCTTTTAAGGCAATATACTTTTCAAGACGACTTTCCGACTTCTTCATCCCTTCCGAAAATAATTTTCAAGCTCATCAAAATAGTGGGAAGTTTCGGTCATCACTTCATCTTTTGTTGCAAAACGGCGACCTCCGAGCCATTTCTCTAGGTTCGGGAACAGGAAGAAGTCACAAGGGGCTAGATCTGGTAAATACCGTGGATGGTCGATCAATTCGTAGCCTAATTGGTTCAATTTTGCCTGCACGACGGCCGCTCTGTGAGCGGGTGTGTTATGATAGAAGAGAACTGTTTTACGAGCCAAACCATGACGTTTTTTCTTCAATTCGGCGTCGAAACGGTCCAATAATGCTGCGTAGTAATCGCCAATTAAGGTTTTATCCTTTGCCAAGTAATCAATAAGAATAATGCCTATCGCATCCCAGAAAACAGTCGCCCTCACCTTACCGGCCGATCGGATTGTCTTTACCTTTTTCGGTGGGCTTTTGCCTCTTTTCTCCCCTGCTTTAACTGTTCCTTCATCTCCGTAATGTAGTAATTGACCCACGTTTCATCAATAGTGACCCACGTTTCATCAATAGTGACTTATCGTCGCAAAAAAACCTTCAGAATAAGTTTCATCTTCGCCAAAAGCTTTTTGGTCGATAGTGAGTAAACATGGCACCCATCTTGCGTGGAGAGCTTTTTCATATCAAAATGTTTATAAATAATGGCGTGTACATACTAAGTTGATATGTTTGTAGCATCTGCTAGCTAACGGATTTTGATTCGACGGTTTGCCATAACCATATCATGGATTTTATTGACAATTTCTGGTGTAGTGACGATATTTGAGGACCCTGGGTGGTTATCATCAAAAACACTCGTACGACAATGAACAAATCCAGCTTTCAAAAATTTAACTGTTGCTAGCGATCGTGCAGACTCGCCATAATCAGTATCCGGTTCGGCTTTGCTTTGTCCATTGTTTTTCCTTTTCTTGTGAAGAAACTTAATCACTGAATGGTATTCGACATTTTCCATTTTTCACGAAACACAAAAGTTGCTTGCTTGCGACGGCTCTAAAACCGAAACCACTTGCTCTATTTGCTTCAAATTTTGACAGACGTCATGTGTTAGGTAGAAGAGGTCAAAACCAATATAGAGTTAATTGCCACGTAGCGCCATCTATCGAAGTATAGATTTATGTCAAACCACCTTCGTACTTTCATATAGGAAAAAATTATAGAGCAGAATATTTTGTGGGCTATTTTCTATAGTGAGAAGAATTATTGGGCTTTATAAGTTTTATCCAAGTATTTGATATTAGAAAAGATTTTTACATTTCAAATTTGGTTCAAGAAAAGGTAGTTTATGAGAAGAAACTTTCAAATATTTGAAATAAAATAACTAAATTAATTCATGATGCATAATATCAGAAAAATTATAACTTTTGGAGTGACCATAATACGATCGAGTCACATAAAACATTACATTTTGTACTTAGTGATTAAGTTCAAATTCTTAATGCTTAATTTTATTAATTTTTGAATATCTTAAAATGAGCAACAAATTGTTTCTCAGAGAAGCCTGTATATGAATTATCCGTTTCAGGCCAACTCTTCCTTGTTATAAAGAAATCGCGGAAAAGTAGAAAACTGACAGCATACAATTTCGTAAGAAAATTAGAATTTCATCTTTCTCTATGTTATTTCGTGGCTGTGGGATATATGTGTGTATCTGTGAATGTTCCGTATTCGCTTACTCTACCAGCTCTTGTGGTTTATAGAGCCATAAAACTTACATGGTAATTTAAACAATTTAAAACAATTTTTCTTTTAGACTAGAATTTATATTTACAATTCTATTTGTGGAACATCAATTTTTATATTCTCTGGAAATGTTTTTATAATTTTTATAGCTTTCATCAAACACAAGTAGGGTACAATTGTACCACAGAATCCGTTTATAGTCGTACCAAGGAAAATAAATATTTGTAAGTTCTGTTACTTTGTTATCATACGGTTTTCTGGATTTTCTTTTCCACTTCAAATTGCTTTCACGAACAAGGCTCCAAATGTAATCTCCCATCATAGCTGCATCATACAGACCTTGATATCGTTTTTCTATTTCGGTCACTGCTTGATGAAATTCTTTATCATGTTCTTCTGAATAGATGCCCATATCTTCCATTTCCTACATTCGCATTTGAAGTTCTCTAAATGCGAATGTAGGAAATGAAGTTTTAACGACATTCGGCAACCCATATTTTGTTAATTTTTAATTAGGTTGCATACTAGCTGCTTGTAGTTATCTTCTTTTTGTTGCCTAAAAATCTTGAACGACTGCAATAAAACTGTCCCAAGCTTCATTTTCTATACAAGTGAGCAATGTTGAAAATATTTCTTTCCCCATTAGTTTTCTTATTTGTGGATCAACATAAATACCAGCTCATATATTTGCTTCTGACAATTGTGGGAAAAATTTTGGAGATACTTGAAAGCAGCTGATTGAGGATCCATAGCTTTGATAAACTGCTTTATCAAGCTAAGCTTTATGTGCAGCGGAAACATTAATACTTTCGCAGGATCTACTAGCAGTTCCCATTTTACGTTACTTGTACCGACATTAATTTCTTGTCCTTAGCGACCAGTCACGTTGATTGTAATGTTGTTTGTCTGCCCTACTATCCCAAACGCACAGGTAGCAGGTATGTTTTGTATAACCACCTTGGAGACCCATCATGCATACAATCATTTTAAAATCTCCTATCACTTCCCATTGATGAGTTTCATGCTACAAAACGTTAGGTGAATATAATGTGTTAAATGTAGAGACGGGAACTCATTGCCATTGTGAAGTAGGACTGTCTTCAGACTTCCGTTCGAGCTGTCAATAATAAGTCGCCATTTATGAACTTGAAACTGCAGACCTATTTCAAAGAATAAACCTAGTAGGTCATGATAAAAACATAGTTGATCTTGCAAAGTGAAGTATTCAGAAAATCCTACATGACGTTTCCGCTGAGCTGACATATGGACACAAGGATCTAACAAATTCCATTCCTGAAGTCTCAATGTTAGAAGTTCTGCCTTTGATTTGCCAAGTCCTAGGTCTTTTATTTGATCGTTGAGTTCGTTTTGATTCGGAAAATGAGGTCTTCGCTCATCAGTATTAAAGCTTGCATCATGACTTAGGTATTGCACTTTTCGAACTTGAGCTTCTAGATGATCATTGCGAACTTTCTCCTATGTGTAAGGGAGGTCGTGGGATAGGCAAAGTAGAGTCATATGGAACCGGAGCTGTGGATGAGCGCCTATTCGGCAACAAAAACATATTTTGACATTGTAGTGGAATAAGTTCAACAAGGCCACAAGTTACCAGTCGTCTATGTGATTCAGTGGCTTCCACCATATTCTTGGACGAGTAAACTGCATACTGCATTTTTTTCAATTAAACCAACATAGTAAATTTCTTTTGCATTTGTCGCACGAGTAGCGAAGAACTCACGATTTGTTTTGATACGGCACTGGTATGTTGAAGTAAGCCTTTTACGCATCACACAAAATGTAATTGGAAGCCAAATAGTGTTTTCTGGCTCGAACGGATAAAAAGGTATCGGAGATATAACAACAGGAGTCGGGTGAATACTTGCACGAATGTGAACTTCTCGAATTCAATTTTACGCTCGTAAACGATAATGTTTAAAAACCGCTATTAAACTTGACAAAAAGCGCGTAACTAACATAAGAACACTTAATGACACAAATAAATACTTGAAGTTTGCAGCATGCACGTTGGCGAAGGCATTGGAAGTTTCTAGTCGCGGCACTAACACTTGTCTATGATCGCGATACATTGAAGTATCGTAGTAAAGGTCAGCTTGAAACTGCAGACCTATTTCAAAGAATAAACCTGGTAGGTCATGACAAAAACAAGAGTTGATCTTGCAAAGTGAAGAATCCAGAAAATGTTACATGCCATTTCCGCTGAGCAGATACACGGACATAAGGATCTAACAAATTCCATTCCTGAAGTCTCAATGTTAGAAGTTTCACTATTAAAGCTGGCATCATGACCTGACTTAGGTGTTGGAGTTTGGGAACTTGAGCTTCCAGATGTAGATTGCGAACTTTCTCCTATGTGTGAGGGAGGTCTTTGTATAGGCAAAGTAGAGTCACAGGTAGAAGGCAAAGTAGAAGGTTCTAGTCGCGGCACTAGCACTTGCCTATAATCGAGACACATTGAAGTATCGCAGTGCAGCTAAGCTGTAGGAACGTTCTAAAATCTTCGATTCAGCTCAGCACTACTTTTTGCAACAAAACATATATGCAAAAGGAGTCTTACCCTCAAAATCTTCATATTTTTAAGAATGTTAAGGAGTTAGGTACGAGTTAGATAATATAAATACATCTAGTATGCAACCCAATACTTTTTAGTTTTTATCATCCAACAATTTTCACGAGCGGTCAAGCGGCAGCTCAAAACAAATGCGAAGAAGTGATTTAACAATATAAAATGCAAGGGATACATTCATACATTTTGCAATCTCCAGAAAATGTGTTATAAATGTAATAACTTTTACTTTCGCCAAATTATTTCCATGGCATTTCTTTAGTCAAATATATAGACTACCCAGTAAGTTCAAACTAATTGTTATAATGCCATATATAGAAACACGAGGAGGCAAAAAGTTAAAACTGTACGAAGCCGCCCCACATGCCTTTATATCACGACATGCTCCTGTAACGGAAGAACAATTGAGACAATTTTCCACAAAATAGTGACGATAATAAAAAAATTTGATAAAAATCTGCGCAGATTTTCAGTACAATGATCAAATTGTGTAAGCAGATAATGTACCTGTAGCTAAAGGTTATGAAAAATCTGATTGAATATACTTGCCAAGTCCAGAAAACATTTTGTAGACAACTTGCTCATATTTTGACATGGAAGACTATGGAATCAACTTTCTATGATGCTTTTTATTGCTGAAGTAATTGAGTTTTTTTGTTGCATTAGAAACAAATCGAGAAGTGGATTCGGACGAAAACAATTGAATGAAACCAACGGATACTAACGAAATATGAGCTGATATCGGTTTTTTGCGCAAGGGGTGTTAACAGCAAATCAGGAATACGTTAGTTGTACGTTTCAAAATTACTACATCTGTACAGTTATTTATATGTTTTTGCACCACAATATTATAACAATCGATGATTTTTTGCATTGTACTATTCAAGAATTCGGTATTAATAACTTTATTTATTTCCTCATATGATGCATCAATTTTATTCAGATTTCAACAATAACTCATTATAAATCAAACCGAATCTAATTATCGTATATCTATTGTATAACTTAATTCAATAAAGCTGAGAAAAAAAAATTATTACCACATCTCAGCAATAAGAATTACGCACTTCTTGTTAGATAGAGCCGAAAATCTACATAACACAAGCCGAAAACAAAAAAAAATCTGATTTTCTTGTAGAACTAATCGGACCTCATTACAAACTCATATAACAAAACAAATAAATTTCAATAAAAAAAAATTAATAACCATACAACTAACTATTTATATTTCGTAAGATTATATTACTTGATCCTTCCAATATATACAAGCATAATATACAAGTGTTAGTGGAAAAGTTTCAAAAAAGACAATACATTATGAATACAAAGAGATCCGCGCTGTTTTGTACTTCACTCGGTAGAGTATTATGGGTTCAAACTACCTCCATAGTTGTATTGTAATAGGTTCCTTGTACCTGGTTTTCAGATAGTTTAATTAATAGTAAAACATTTAATACCGGTTTTCATCCATCTAAATCTTATATTTTCCTTGACCTTTTGCCCACCAAATTGGATACTATGAGTAATATTACAAATTAAACAGCTGTTCCAAAAATCGATGATGAGGGAAAAGTCACTTATCAGTGTTTCTGTTTCATTTAATATTTTAAATTGTTGTTAGATGTCGTAATTGAATATTCAAATATTTAAATGTTCGCGCCTATTATTGAAAGAGTCTAAATTTCGGTTTAGGAACGACGAGAACTGTAGTGAAGTATGAGACGCCTGAGCAGATGCATATGATCAAAGAGTTGGGTAAGAAAATGAAAGTTGTGGGAGGGTAGATAAGAAAAATGCGGAAGGAAAATCTGGAATTGAAAAAATAAATTTACAAATTAAGACGGGGTATGCTAATGAGAGGAAGCAGCGGATGAACAAGGAGAAGATGTGGGAAGAATAAAAAGGCAGTTTAAGAAACGAAATGATACATATCGGACAGGACATAGAAAGGAGAGATAGGTACGAAATCAGAATTGATGGTCAAGAAGTAAATAAAGATTCTGTTAAGGAAATAATCAGAACCTCCACCTCTATTGGAGAAAACATAGAGGTGGAGAAAATATATAGAGATAAAGGGCCGATTTTAGTACGGTTGAATAGCTGGGTGGATAAAAGAGAAATTATGAAAAAGCAAAAAATGTTACAAGGGTCCGATCATCAAAATCGGATCTAGTTTGGGAGTTAATTCAAGACTAAACACCTTGCATGTGTCGACCAACAGACTTTAAACATATATAGAAGATTTAATAAAATAATATTTATTCGATGTAATAGGTTCAGATACAAAGTAAGTGTGTATTCAGTTACACCCATACTATGACGTTCTGAAAAATAAGGGTGTTGATAAAGCTTAATACCTTATTGCAGAAATCGCCATCCATCCACGGTTCATCGACATTTTTTCTGATTTGTTAGTCTCTCATATTTTTTACACATTTTTCGAAGACCTGCTTAATCTAACTAATTAATGTAAGTATAAGTGTTAAGAAATGAGCTTCTTTCTCCTTTATATTGGAGACTATAATGGGAAAGAATTAATTTTTAGAATCGAATTAATTTTTAGAATTGAATTAATTTGTTTTTGGAATTATAAGTTTTGTGTTGTAATACATGTGTTTCTGCCAGTTAAGGTCTTATTCTTCTTCTTCTTATTATTTTTTTCGCTTTGTAGCGTGCACCTCCAAAGAATCTCAACTTCAGCAACTTTAAAAAGACCACGCCATACACGAGATTCTTCTTTGGGCAGATGTCACGCAACGACTCTCTAAACAATAGAGTAAGTCCTTACGTTATAGTCGGGTCGTGGGGACCGAAGTAAACTCAAAGTGCCCAGGATTACGACCTTTTGCATCTGACTTGCTAATTCTTCAGCTTTAGTCTCGCAAGTCGGTGTGATCTTAACATAGTTTATTAGGGACGTCCTGGCGCCTCCCATGACTCCAGTGATGAGGACTACCAATTTGATGGAATGGCGTGGATATTGGATCCTTAGATCGCATAACAA
>WYDF02003500.1:0-14008 GCA_009867245.2 Adranes taylori
CACCCTGAGCAAAACAGAGAGCAGAACATTCAGTATATTTCAGTATCTCAGTATCTTATTTCCAATATTCCTTTAAATAGCATACCTTATACATAAAAATATATGTTTCTTTGCCCTCTATAGACTTTGAAACTACATAAGCGATCGAAGCCATTATCACACCATAGCTTCGGTTGATGCTAACTCAGGTTTCTATTTGGGTTAGCTTCCTCCGTGTGGCTCCAGAATATAATACTTTTGCGAAAATATTTAAATTTGACACTTCAAATGTGTTTTGAATTTTTCTGTTACATATTTCGATTTGTTCTTTTTATTACTTATCCAGTCTCACGTTGTGTCAAATATGAGTGTTGACATATAGTTTAGCGAACTGTACGCGTATGATATTACAAGTGGTGTGTATTGTCTAATTCGATTGGTTGGTAGACATTAAATGTCAGTCGACAGTTAATAATATACCAAACGTATTTTGTGCGTTTTCAAAGTGTTCATATGCAGATATAAAATTAGAACAACGGGTTACACCGGGGCAAAAGGGAAAAACTGGAAAAAGAACTGATACAACGGGTTTCTGTTGGGGTTTCTGTTCAGTTTGCCTCCACCGGAATAGCGGGACTCGGCAAAACAACGTTTGTCGGGTCCGCTAGCACAAAATACAATTTAATTTATTATATACCCACTTTATTTCACGCTTACACCATATTATTTCGAACTCTTTTTATAAATTATCCTGTTTGCTCTTTTTATTCCCCACATAGTTATTTTCGTTAATACAGCCTATACCCCTACATTGCTGTTCTAAACATATCCTTCAGTTCTCAGCTAAATACCCTCTCATTATCATTCCTTCACATTCTTTAAACCAATGACCCCGTTTTCCAACTTTTAAAGTTTGGTTATTATACAAACAGTAGTTTTAGTTTTGCATTTCTAAAAAGTTCAAAGCCTTGAGAGACTACTTAAAAAAATTGTAATGGTTAATTTTTTATTTTCTATAAAAAAAGTTCCACATCTTGAAAATAATTTAAATTGAACAAATTTATACTGAATAATAGATAGTGGCAACCTTAATACGCAACTCCGGTCAGTAGAATACTAGTTGGCAAGTCATCAATTATCACAACTCGCAAAAATGACAATGACGTCCAACATTTTAAAGATAACCATCAAATGATAGATGTTTACCTATTTCTGTTTTCAAATATCAATAACACAAATGCCAGTGGCGTATCAATTATTAGTAAAAACTGATATATGAATTCACAACATATTAAAATGCACAAATCCTTAAAAACAAATCTTGTAATATTCACCGCAAGCAAAGGTATTATAATTATAAAATATCTTTTTAATGCGAAACAAAATTAATATATGGAAAAATCCATATTAATATTTTTTACATTAAGCTTTATCAGTTCGTATTATTTGCTATACGCCCGTTTGCACAAGTTATTGTTAAACATTTAACTACCAGTTAGCTGGCTTACCGAAAGTTATTTCTTTGCACCGTCGTTTACCTGTCAGTGAAAAAATACTAGCCGATGATTAAATTTAAATGCCAGAATTCCAGCGATTATTTTGTTAGTTAACCAAAAAACATTTTTGTTTTAATATAGTGTTTTCTTTTACTAATTATCAATAATGGAATTATTTCTTGAAAATGATCTATTAAATGACGATTAGGAAATATTAGAAATTTTAGAATTCGTATTACCACGACAGATCTATGTGAAATTTGAACATTTTCACAGATTTAATGATATTGAACTTTCATAAAGGTTCCGAATAACAAAAGCATAGTTCTCCTGCTATTAGCTAAAAATGACCAACGCTTAGAATATCCAATGAATACATATGTTTATTTATTTTTATTTTGTTGTTGCTGTGTTCTTTTAGAAATAATGCTATATCCTAGACATTATAGGAGCAGAAAATGTTGCATCAAAATTATTAGGTTTTAATCTACGCAATACATTTATCAATGAATACTTTAGACTTTCGAGGAATAAACTAGTTCGTTCTAATTGTATATTTTAACTATATTTACATTTTAAAATTATTACAGAGATAATTCAATTATTCTTTATCTAAGGCTCTCAATTTTAGATTTTGTTCCTTTTCTTTAAATGTATTTTCTTCTTTTAGCATTGCTAACTGAATGTTACCAATTTTAATATTAGCTAATTGCTCCTAGTTTTAGCATATATTGCCGCCAACGCTATTTACAACTGAGCGCCTCTACTTGTTCCATTTGTTTTTGGTTGTAATTACTTGTTTAAAGGCGTTCGTAAACTGCTTGCAGAATTACTACCCCAATGTCAAGCACTTCCTAAAAATAATATTCTAATGTGCATTAAGGAGTTTGTAATAATAGAATTATAAAACAATAATTATATCTTCCTACATTTCCCTAGGAGGCGAAGCTGTTTTTGGCATTACTGATTTACTTTCTGGCTCATTTATGCTTTTGTATACCTACAATAAATATATATGTATATAAAATTTTATAATTTATTATATAAATGATACTTACAGAAACTGGTTGACAGTCTTTATCAGAATCAGACTCGTTTACTTTTACTATATCCAGCAATCTTGATTTGTCATCTCGTGTCAAAAATGGTTTTCTGTCCCCAGTCATATTCATTTCTCGCTTTTCATCTGCTACATTTGTCCTCAATTCTTTCTTTTTGTTTTCATAATATGTTTTTAAGGATTTCATCCCCCTGAAAATAGCATTTGGTGCTTGCTGGTGGAACAGCAAAGAAACTGAGTTTCAAGCGTCCTCTTGTTTTCAAGTCACCGCATCAGCTTGTAAACAATTAAATTTATATAACCTCTAATAACCTTTAATAACCAGTTATATAACCTCTGCTTTAAACTATGGTGCAAACGGGCGATAATCTCGAAGTTTAAATTGTGTATTGTATTTAAAAAAAAATACATTCTGTATTACATCAAAAATATTACCAAAGAGTAATAAAACAACAAAGTATTGCGTTGGCGGCAATATTAATGACTTTGTAATTAAATATTAATGAAAATCAAATTACAAAATCATTATAATTGTTCCAGAAATGCGCATGAGAATGCTGAAAACTGCTTGATATATTGAGTTTCATTAAATTATAGAGCAAAGAGATAAAAAATTCTAAGACATCTTCTGCAAAACTTTATTTTGGGCGTGTTTCTAAATTCAGTACTGGATCTAGCGCTTGAAACAGAAATCTAGCAATGCTTTTCTTTATTCAGCGCGAGTTTCTTTCATACCGTTTCTATATACAACGCTATAATTGCTAGAATCTGGCGCTAGACATTACTTCTACCGATTAATAATTCCGTTGAACCGCTAGATTTCAGTCTTTCTTAACACAAGTTAACATCAAATGAGTTAAGAAGACGTTTCAATCCAAAAAGGTAAAACAGCAAACATGGGCAATGTTAAAATCAGTGTAATTGTAATGTATATAAGGACGCAATACACAAAACATAAGACTACATGAATAACCTAAACATAAACAGAAATCACTCAACATCCGAGCTCATTATTAATTCTATTTTCTTCACAATTTCATTAAACTTAAAAATAAGACAAAATACCTAGTCCGTACAAATATACAAAGAAGTATTATAATTAATCTTAAAATATATATTATATCCAGTTAAATGTGCCACATAACACTATAAAAGCGAGACGGCACCTATTTAAAGCATTAAGTACTGTAGAAACAAATGTACTTACTTGTAAAATGAAACTGCATTTGTATTTTATTACCTCAATTACACAGAAGGCCCTATAAAAGCATTATCATATCCTAGGATCAACATTCGGAAGAAAAACCAAATTACTAATATTTATTTTAATTGAAAGATTATATTTTATAGCTGAGAAATTAGAACGTAACGCCACTGTGTTTGACCTAAAATTATTTCATAATAATTTAACATCGGCCAATAGCGTTCTATCTTTTACTAAACAAATCATTAAACGTTTGAGGTTATCTTTCCAACATTGGGAAAAATTGTACTACATCCATTTCAGTGTTGCGAACCCGCTAACTCGAGATTTGTATTCAAAACACAGTGAGTATAATATGCTGCTTTCATTTTAAAGACTCTCCTTGTTCCAACCTGTGTTAGGAAGAGCAGAAAACCATTTTTGCGATGATGGTAATTGGTTGCATGTATGACGTACGTACGTTGACACGTTGTTCGCAAAAATGTGTTTCGGTTGTTTATGGTTAGTTTTAGTTCTAACAGATAACCAATTTTTGATTTCAAAGTAATGAACACATTGGCCGTTTTATTTAAGTTGTGCTGGTAATGCGATTTACTATATATGGATGATATCAAATGGTATATTGATACAGTAAATATAATTATGCAATACTATGTAAAACGTATAACGTACACGGAAAAATAATTTTGGGGCATGAACTCTGGATAGAATATTATGAAGATGCTGTATTTTGTCAATTATTTCGAATAAAAAAGGTCACATTTAGTCATTTCATTGATATAATCTCTAATGATTCTGGTTTATCGAAGAAAACTTAGAGGTGTCACTAGCCTCTAGCTCTAGAAAAATGTGTGTTAGTATTTTTATGGTATTTATCAAAACAGGTTGCTTGAAACTCTATTGCGGATCGATTTGGTATGGTACCATCGACTATATTTAAAATTGTTAATGTATTGATGTACGTTGTAATACATTTAAAACATATATACTGGCCTAAAACAGAAGAATTTGAATATGTTTAAAATGGATTTAAACATTACCATGGAAAAATATAGTTACTAATAAATTTCTCGCAATATAATACATATTTATTTCTAGGAACAAATGGAGCTGTAGATTGTACACATATTGAAATAAAAGTACCAAAGCAGCATCAAGAGAGTTATATTAATAGATGTATGACACATTCAGTCAATTTGCAATGCCGATCGATTATTTACCTATGTTTACATAGGATCTGCACATGATTCTCGGGTCATACTTAATAAATTGTTAGAGCTACAAAAAACTATTTAATTTCAGGTATTTTCAAAGAACATCGAAGTACATGGCCCACAGAGATTTCCCAAAGACTGAATATCACATAATAGGAGATTTTGCGTTTTCCATTAGGCCATGGCTCATGACACCTTACAAAAATGTCAATGATAGATAGAAAAACTATCATAATTTCAAATTATGTGCAGATAGTGATTATAGAAAATACTTTTGGTTTGCAAAAAGGGAGTTAGGGGCGACTGGCGTACATCACCTAAGGCAACTGAAATTATAACAGTATCCTGTATTTTACATAATTTTTGTTTGAAACACAAACATCTGGATTGAGCAGATAGCTGAAAACATTAATGATAAAGAAACTTTTCAAGATAGTGGTAAATTTCAAAAAACACTCAAACCACAGAAGAAACGAAATGTGACAAATTATGGACATAAGCTTTTCAAAACTATTGTATATGTATTTAGCATGAAAAAATATTTATACAAAAAATAAAAAGTGTATTTAGTTCTAATTTTTCTTATTTGTTACTATCTTCATTCTTATTTACTAGTGGTCCATTATGAATTCCAAATGTGAATTCAGTATTTCAAAGTGCCTTTCCCTACTTTCCAACAGTGTTGTTGCAATATTTCTTTCACTTCCGCATTACTACTTTTAGATCCCACGGATTTTGCAAACCTGTTATCAGAAGATGGAGAGGATACTGAACTAGATAATTATGTATCGTCAATAACTTGGGATATCGTGGACGTATTTGTCTGCAAAAATAAGTAATAATTTACAGCAAAAATATAAATGTAGTTGTACATAGATAATGGAAATTTTGTAGATAGGTACCTGTAGTGTTATATGTACTTTATGTCTATCCCCGAAAATATCATGCATGTCCTCGAAGAACAGGGGTGGACTCTTCTTCTTGCCGCCTATAGTGTTCATATGTTTAATGTGCGTCATGTAATTTTTCTGCAAATTCGCAAACTTTTGTCTACATTGTTCAGCTCTATCTCATGCTACCCCTAAATCAAAATTATTTTCTGACATCTGTGCAATTTTTGCTCATAATTACGTTTCATTACTTTTTAATCTGAAAATTTAGAACGTATTGCCTTCTAAACTGAAGAAAGAGTGTTGCACCGTTATCTTTCTCTGTTGCCTTGTTTGTCATCCAAATTCTGATATTGATTAATGTTATATATTCTTTGCCTTTAACAGCATCTGAAATACAAATATTCGTATTACTATATTTTCCTTATCAGTAGGATAGAATATCCTTTATCAATTTACGATTTAGAAGCATGTTCGCAGTATCACAATCTACAGAAACTAAGCCATCAGTGCTTTCATCGTTAATACTGATAGTTCCAAATCCTTGGAATTTTCCTCACTTTCCACATCCATACTTGTGTCGATGAGTTCACTGCTACAACCAACATCCATTTTTTGAAACAAGGAGATACTTGGCAACAGTTAAATCTAACCTCAAATTTGTATTGGAGCCGAACACATGTGAACACAACTTCTACACCGGGTCGCTGATTTTGATACCGCGGTAGCGTTGATGACGTGCATACGTTTAGAACCGAGGACAACCTGGTATAACCCGGGCGCCCGCAAAAATACGCTTTAAGACTGTCTAGCTGTACCGGACATATACCGTACATTTACTGTATTGAGTAATAGAGTAGTGTAAATATACTTTATTCATCAAATACAAAACATTTATTGTAACACCCAAAATGCCTTATAAGAGAAGCATTGTATTTTAAATACAAGTGTTTAAAAATAAATTAAATCAATGATGTACATAATATAATGATTATACTAAACTGCGATCAATGAGTAAAATTACTATTTCACACAAAAGAATATAAATTGTTATTTTTATATAATTTACAGTATGTAATTAGTATGGCCAGATTTCATCAAAATCTGTGTTTAAGTCTTTCTGAAATAATTTTTCACCGGAAATACAAAATAATTTCAACCGGCTAATAACAACGAAAATTATAGAAAACATGTGCGACTTACAAAGTTCCTGAAGTAACAGCGTAAGGATCACATTAGAAAATGAAATGTTATGACATTGCGAGTGAACTCTTGTCTTGACTTTCATTTAGACATAATAGAACTAATAATGTGCAGAACTAATGAAAATAATTTACAACAGATGCATTTTTATAGAAAACTTTTTGATACAGACTTAAATGGCTTGCACATGTTTGGTGAAATAAAAAATTGACATGATACTTAAGCCACGCGCTTTTGTTCTAATGTATATATATATATATCCATTTGTTCTAATGTATATATATATATATCCATTTGACCTGTCCATATTTGTACCTGATGTATAAACAAATTATTAAACAATGAGGACTACAAAAGCTAATAAAGACAAGCAACAACCAATAAGGATTAATATCTGCTATAGTATATCAAGTATTACTACGCAGATCTTGTGGACCATATTATTTTCGAGAACTAGACAGTGTTGTATAACAGCTTTGTTGATATTAACTTAACTCTTGGGATCACTCTAATAATAATGGAAAGCAGGACAAAGAGTAAACGTCGTTTGCGCAATGTGGGTTGCATATATTTATTTAACAACAATGGCAGATTCATAAAAATAAAGTTGTGTTTGCTAATTATTAACATTTTAAACTAGTTATCTCTTATTTTTGTTCTTCAAACGTTATTGTGATAATTGTTATAAAATTGTACATTTTTACAATTGTTTTAAAATGGAGTTTAACTAGCTGCAAACTGCCTAAAATCAAGGGCGTAAATCAATATATACAACATTATTGACCAAAAATTTATTTTTGTTTGTTTTAATCTCTGAGTTGGTAACTTTTATAAACAAAGCTGTTACATTTTAATGGCTAGAAGTTCTTTTAAAGATATGTATGGAATTTTAATTTTATTTCTGATTGTAACAATGGAAGTACTTTAGATAATAGAAATCTTGTAGTAATAATAACTGAATATAAAAAGAAATGGAGAACAGTACAGTAGTATGCCCAGTTTGTACCTTATTTTTAAGGCCAGGGATGACTTTGAAGTCACATTTAGCGAGTCATCCCAAGCAGATGGTTATAGATGCTCTAATTAGGGTTGCCAGTAATGAAGCCTCAAAGGTAAGTCATTGAATTTTTAAATTGTTTTGTACTTCTTATGTAATATTTCTTTATTACACTTCAACGTAGAGTGCTAATTAAAATTTCTTTTATCCTATTCTTTTTATGTATTATCAATCAATCAAAAAAAACCTTTATTGGCATAACTTCAAAGAAAACTTCTTACAATATTCTTTCATACCTAACAAATTTTACAAAAACAAAAATTATACAATGAAACCCTACAATAAAATACAAATTCACAATTAGAAAAAAAACACAATCCCTTCTAGCATTTCCTCCCCAAAGAAGGAATAAGAAATTCCTCTACTTTATTTCTCCCTTAATTCCCTTCCTTCTTCTTTCTCTCCTCCATTATCTCTATACCTTTGATTCCTCCTCCCAAACACACTTACATTAGCCGCTAAGCACCTTTCTTCCTCTCGTCAAATCGCGCAATCATTCTTTTTTTTTCACACTTAAATCTTCTGTCATATACTCTGACATTCCCTCCCCATTCATTATACTAAAATACTTCCTATTATATCTCTCATTCCTCAATATTTTCCATTTTCTTGCACTTCAAAATCATTCATCCTTAGTTCAACTTCATCCACGTGACACTTTTTCTCAAACTAACTTTCCATCGACCATACTATTCTTTCATACACTTTCTTCCCCTCTTTTGACCATTTATTCAAACATCTACCCCTTCGTAAATCCTCTATGCTCTTCAAATAGACCGTTTTCTCCAATCTCACATTCTCATCCACCATAACCTCTCTCTCATACATTACTAACTTCTTTATTCCAATATTTATACTTTATCCAAATATTTAATTTTTCATTCCAATTATTCTTCTCAATACTCCACACATCATCCTTTCCATCTCCGCCATTTCTTTTACATTCTATATTTCCGCTACATGTAATAGAATACATTGCACACAAACTTCCATTATTGTGATTCTCATTCTTACTGAATCCCCATATAACTCTATAATTACATTTTTGAAAGGTTTATTGGTTTTTTACATTTCTATCTATAAGTTAATTATTTATTCAAATCTTTGTACCCGTTAATTTTTCCGGAATAAGCAATAAATTTTTTTTAAATCTGACTTTTTGCTGCAGCCACCTGAACAGCCGCGAAACATTCCTTATACTCCTCAGGATTCATCAACTAATGGCACAAGTTCGAATAGCAATCAGCATACAGATGTCGCGACGACGATTACACCAAATCATGCGTTTATCTATCAACAGTTTACCAGTTCAGCGGCAGGTGCAGCAGCAGCTGCAACATCAAGTTCAAGTGTTTTGCAACCGCCTCCGCAACCTTTACCTGCAGGCGCCAATCTAATCAATGTGAATCATCTTGGACAGCAATATGTGTATCCTACTGCGGTGCCTGCAGTTTTTAATCCGCATTTCATGTGTCATCCTTATATTTACCAACAGCAACAGGTAACAATGATTGATTATTTGATTGATTACATGCATTTCAAATAATTTATTATATACTGGATATTAAGAGAGTTATTTAACGTTAATAATGAATAAAAGTCTTTTCGTCACAAAAAGGATTATTAGGCAACCGGTTTCAGATAGCTTAGCTATTCATCATCAGGTATTTAATCTGCAATTAAAATGTTTTGATGTGATTTACATGTTCAAGAGTAATATTTAACAAAGTTATGCTGAGCAAGTTGAGAAGAAAATAAACTATAATTAAATATAAGGGAATTGATTAGGGTACTCACAATAATGGGTTTTTCAATATCCATATTATACTTAAAGAATGTTGTAATATATTTATTTTTTGATAATTATTTACAATGAAATTAAATTTAATGTGACTTGCAGCAAAATAGATATACATTGGTGAGGGATGCGTAGTAGCGCGTTTTGCGATGACTTTGTTGTAATAGTGGCAGGCATCGTAAGATCTGTTAGCATGATGCACATACTGTTCCCTCCGCTCGCCGTCTGTTCTGCTGTAAGTTGAATTAATTGATTTTGAATTACTTTGGTTCTTCTTGCTTTCTTAATCTCCTTTTTTCCTTGGCTTGTGTTGTTGAGGTATCAGTGTTGAAGATGTTGTTTTTCTATTGTTGATTAGTTGTGTGTTCTTTTTAAATCTTAAGATATTATAGATTGAAATGGGCGCTGTTTGGTCGTTTAGTGATATGCTGTGGGTTCGTTTTCTAATTAAATATTTCCATGTTTTGAGGATGTTTAGTGTTATGTTTGGTTTTAATTATTTATTCAAGGCTCAGATATTCTATTGTAAAGACTCTAATTTATTATACAGATTATCATTATAATTATTCTAATAATATCTATTATTATACCCAAAAATCCTTCTTCTTCTTCTTGATCACCTCGCTTCCTTCATCTCAAGTTTATTCACGCTATCGTACATTTCCTTTCTTTTAGAAATCTAGTAATATACGTATTCTTATCGAAGTTAGATTTTCTTATCCTTCCACTTCTCCTTCTCATTTCTTCCTGATTCTTCTCCTCTGGCAAAGGTTGCAAAAACTTTCTAGTTCTTCCTATTACTTTCCCATCTTCCTCCTTAACAATATAAGACCTTGGTTCTTCACTTTTCCATACCACTGTACGTTCTTTCTCCTTTCCATATATCCACACTCTCGAGTGTGTGGTTAGTGGTGGCAATTCCCTAAAGCAATAATTTTTTTAAAATCAATTTCAAAATCTGCTCCTAATCCTGCTATAAATATTGTTATTGTTCTAATGAATAATAAAAACTTTAATAAATTTATATTTATACATAAATTAAAACGAATTAATAAATAAACACCTTACGACAAAAGGCTTTGTGCCTTTTGTCCTAATTTGTTTTTATCCAGTCCGTTACCTCCTTCATTTTTTGTAATATTGTTCTATGGTTTGGCAGTTTTGATTTTAATTTATGTTCTTGTGTTGGCATTCTTTTCTTTAAATTCCTTCCATATATCAACTCTGTTGGTGATACTCCACATGATAAAGGTATTGCGATATGCGAGTAATCCTAACTACGGCTCATTACATTTCTTGTAAATTCTTTTAATTAGTTTTATCGCACTTTCAGCTCATCCATTCGACTGTGCATAATGAGGACTGCTTGTCCTACTCTGAATATTATTTTCATTACAAAATTGTCTGTACTCATAACTGGTAAAACATGGTCCATTAACCAATAGTATTACGTCTGGGATTCCATGATGTGCGAAAATTTCTTTCAATTTCTTTACTACATCTATTCCTCTCTTTCAATACTTTGACTTCTGGATATCTACTACAATAATCTTGAATGACCAAATAATTTTGACCTTTTAATTGAAATAAATCGGCTCCTATCATTTTCCACGGTGTTGCTGGAATTTCTAAATTTAATATTGATCCTTTCTGTTCATTTTTGTTTTTCTAACACTGTTCACAATTTGTCACTATGTTCTCTATCTCCCTTTTAATATTTGGCCACCATATGGTCCTTTTGGCTCTTAATTTTGATTTGTTTAACCCGAAATGTCCTTCATGTATATTCTTCAGATATTTCTTTCTTAGGCTTTTTGGTGCTATCTGTCTGTCCTTTTTTTTTTTCCTCTTTGTGTTTGAAATATTGGGCTATTTCTAAGTAATTTTTATTTTGCTGGATCAGCCAGCCATTTAACACATATTTTATAACTGTTTTTAAGCTTTCGTGTTTCTCATCAGCTTTTTGTATTTTTTTGTGCTTGCGTTTACTTTTTTATGAATGCCCTTGCATATGTCTTTTTCTTCCAATACCTCTTCTAAGTTTTGTTCTTCCTTCTTTAATAGTGCTCTTCATAAAGCATCTGGGATGAAAAACTCCTTTCCTAGAACATACTCAATTTCATAATTAAATTTTACCAATCTCATCCTTAATCTTTTTAATCTATTGGTTAATTAATTTACCCATTTCTTTTGTTTTTAAAATTGTTACCAGTGGTTTATGGTCTGTTCTTATCATGAACTTTTTCCCTAGTATAAACTGCTCTATCCTTTCACATGCCCACGTAATTGCCACTGCTTCCTTTTCTATCTGCGCGTATCTCTTTTCGGCCTCGCTGAACGTTATAGAGCAATAATATACTGGTTTCCCATCATCCTGTTTTTGCTACAGGACATTTCCTGCTCAAAATGCCGAAGCGTCAGCTGAAATTCTTGTTTCTGCTTTCTGCTGAAATTTTTGTTACTATACTTTGCGGTTTTTGACTGATTTCTTTTTTCAAGTCCTCATTGGTTTTTTGGTGTATTTCATTCCATCTAAATATTGTGCTCTTTCTGAATAATTCTCGTAGTGGTTTAGTTTTTCCTGAGAAGTTTGATATGAAGTATGATAAGTAATTTATGACTCCTAAGAACCTTTTTAGTTTGGTAATATTCTTTCGTGCCTCATTATTAATAATTGCTTTGATGTAGCTATTATATGTTGTTTCTTCTTCATTGATGTTTATATATCCTAGAAACTTTAATTCATCTTTTCCAAATTCACATTTTTCTTTATCGAGTGTTATGGTTTGATCGTATAATTTTTTTACTTTTTTAACATTTGATTCATGTTCCTTCTCGTTTTGCCTTGTTGTAACTATAACGTCCGCATGGGACAATAACCCTTTCATTTCTGCCTGATTTATTATTCTGGTAATAACTTTTTGGAATATTTCGGAACCACTTGATATTCCGAACGGTAGTCTTGTATATTTGAATCGCCCAAATGGTGTGATGAACGTCGTAAACTTGTGTGATCCTTCTCACAACAGGAGATGCCAAAATCCTCACGAGAAGACTTATTTTCGTAAATCATTTGGTCTCTTGCATCTTTGCTTACGATTCGTTCACCGATGGGAGTTGAAAATTTTCTCGTTTCACATATTTATTGAGTTCCGTATAGTCTGTGCAAATTCGTATACCTCCGTTTGACTTTGGTGGTACTCTATTGGTCCATACCATTCTGTTGGTTCTTCTACTTCTATAATAATACCACTTTCTTTCATTTTTATTAATTCTAACCTTACTTTCTCCATTAGTGGTAATGGAATTCTTCTAGGTGTGCTAACAGAATACGGTTCTGCATCTTTCGTTAATTTTATGTCATACTCAAAATCCGTGTGCTTTCCTACCTCTGAAAAAATTCCTAGAAACTCTTTTTCCATTTTTCTCTTCATCCCATCCTTTTCCGTAATTTTCCCTACATGCAATATGGATTCCTCAATTTTTACTATGGTTAGTTTTTCTAACGCTGATCTGCCCAGTAATTTTTCCTTTGTGTTAACTACAAACATTTTTAGCCTTACTACTGTACAATTCCATCTAACCGATACTTTTATTTTTACTTTTACCTGTAACCTATTGTTTATTCCTGGTCCTACCGGTTGAGTAGTTGTCTTCATAAGTTTCGTATTTTGCAATTTTCCAAAATCCTTCTCTAGTATAACGGTTTCGTCTGGCCCTGTATCTATTTTAAAGTTTAGTTTTCTTTTCATTATTTCCAAATTTACACACCACGCTTCACTTTCTTCCTTATTTTTTCCTATTTTGATTATTTCCCCCATCAAACTTGAATCTGTTTCCGGATCAGTTTGTTCTTCTGATTTCACGTTGAATATGCTCTTTGTTTGACATACTCTGGCAGAATGGCCTATCCTGTTTCATTTTAGACATCGTTCATCACGTGTCAGACACTTTTCTCACTGATGCCTTTCTTTAAATCCATATTTTCTGCCTCCCTGCTTATTATATCTTATTACACAGCTGGAAAATTGTTATGGGCGATTTTAACGCCAGAGTAGGAGCTGGAGCAGAGGGAAATGTTCTCGGAAACTTTGGACTCGGGGACAG
>WYDF02003522.1:0-14008 GCA_009867245.2 Adranes taylori
ATCCAATGTCTAATAAAAAGTAAAGCATTGCATTAAGAAAAAGTTTATGTTTTGTTCAGTCTCGTATACATAAAATAATTTTATAGTGTGAATATTAAAGCGCTTAATTTTTTTCTGTAGTTTGTTTTGTATGCAATGTGATATCAAAGCAATTAAATTTGGGCATATTATTGGGAAACCTGTTTGTTCCCAAAGTTTCATTCAGGCAAATCAAGTTAGTTTAACTAATATTCTTTTCAAGATCAAATTATTTCCAAATTGGATCATTCCTAATATTTAAACGCCGAATATCTCATGACACTTAAAGTATCATTTAGTATACAAATTAAAAGAAAGTCTTGATCAGCTGTTTTTGAGAAAACGAACTGTGAACGTAAACGAATAAAAAAACAGTTGTTTTGTAAAAGTATAAACATCCTGAAAATAGCCAAGCGTTTATTTTAGAATAAAACTGTTAAAGTTTAAACAAAAGAATTTTTTGTAAATTTTCTAACTTGTTTGTGCATAGCTCCAGAGATATTGCAAAATATTTTCCTAACATTAGATGTGAAAATTTTGCACATGATTACAAAGATTTAAAACGGAAAAACGCAGTTGTGAGCAAGCTGTAATAATTTATATACTCAGATATATTCAACCGCCTATCTTGATCTTTAAATTTAAAACAACTTTTTTCACATCTAGTGCAACTACTAAATTATGACTGTTGTTGTTTCAACTTCATTAAGTAATCTTCAGGTATAATTCAAATAGTTGAATTTCATTGAATTTACAAACAAAAGCCATTATATTGTAAATAGATAATTTTAGATGTTGTACAATAATCCAGAAAGATTTGTACTTATATACGTTCGTGTAAAATGGGTTAGTACATCTTTCTGAATTACAGGTTAATAAAAATTAAATTAATTAAGTACGTACATTGCCTGAAGTCATATTCTGAATAATAAGTTGTCCAACATAATAAAGTTTGTTATTTCTATATTACCTGCTAATATTTGCGTTTATATAAATATTATTATTATATATTTATTGATATTTTTTATTTAATACACCAAAAGGGGCATACAGGGTAAAAATTGTAAATTATAATATGAAAGAAATTATGAAGAAAAGTTAGTCTATAATAAAGTGGTACATATAAAAAAAGAAGCTGAAACAATAAAATTAGGAACTAAATTATATCACATAAAAACACTCTTATCAAACCATAGTCTATATTTCAAGAAAAAATTACAAATGTTTGAGTGATTTTTATGTTAAAATATATCAGCCAGAATGTTGAGATAAAAGTCTTTCTACAAGCTGAACTAAAAAGAAAAAAATAATTTCCGGTCGGTCAGAACATTTTGGCTTTTATTGTTCTAATTTGAAATATTATAGTTAAAATTTGAGGTGGTCGTTGAAAATAAGCATTTAATATTATATTTTTTATACTGAGATTATACTAGCAATTTGAAGCAATTATGAACCAATAATGAAAGTTTGAGGCGCCACCATAAATATTCACAGATATATCAATGAGCCTCAATAGTTCATTATTGTAGCATAATTGTTTCAAATACTAATATAATATCAGTTTAAAAAAATATTACAGGAAATGAGTTTTTTTGACAGACATCTCAAACATTTATTATAATGTTTCAAATAATTATAATTTTGTCTAATATTATTATTATTATTGTGAGGATACTTATTATCAAAGCCAAAATATCCTGGCAGTCCAAAATAATTTTTGCTTTTTAGTCTATTTAAATGAAATGAGGTAGTATTATATAACTTTTGACCAGGTTTTAGAACTTGATGAGCACTATGTATTTCTTAGCATATATTCTGATTTTGGAAAACTTTTGTTTTTAAACTTTTCAGAAAAACATGTATGGGTTCTAGTATTATGCTAAAATTTACTTAGCAATTTGTACATGGAAAGTACTCCATATTGAAAAATTGTTTTATATGATTGTTATTTTACATAAATTAAATATAAATAAATAAATGCAATTTTTTATGTATATTATATCAACACTATTTTAGTATAGACAAATTAAACTTAATGGTGAATGTTATGGTTCAGAATGAAAAAGTTACCCGAAGCATTCACCACTAGTACAGTAAGTTATTGTTATTTAATGCCAAATGTTTGATTGTTTTACCAAAAAGAAAACAATGTACCAAAGAACATAAAATTTATTCAAAATATTAAATGACTGGTGATACAGGTATACATTTTTTTCAACCACTGTTTTGTATTTTGGTAGTTAAGCGCAATTATTTTCTGTATTATTATTGGGTCATGTTTATGCTGCTATGAGTGATAAATTAATGACCCTAAGTTTCACAATGAATTTAAAGTGAGATTATGGATGACGTCGGTTAGTACTGGCATCATCTATATATTTTCTAATATTTGTTTTCATTGGTTATTCTTAAATATAAATGAAATGAGGTAGTATAATATACCTTTTGTTCCGGTTCTAGAACTTGATAAACACTAGTTTCTGGCATATAATTTCAGTTTGGAATTAATCCTTATTTTGAGCTTTTTAGAAAAACATACACTGATTCTAGTATTACGCTAAAAATCAGTTAGTAATTTGTCACATGGAAAGTATTACATTTCGAATCAAGTTTTTGGAATAAAATTTAAGAACAGTCTATAACTTTTTACCTTTTCTCACGAAAATGTCGATTTTACATCTAACGTTTAAGTAATAGAGTTCCTTCGTCAAACTACTGAACAAGGTCACTGAAAGTGGCATTGAGATGTGAACACTAGTAACAGGGGCGTTAATGTTGAGGTTAAGAAAGCTATATATGTCTTGGAGAATAACAAGGCACCGTTGGCGACCTGATTCCGGCGGAACTTTTAAAATATGGTGGAGAAAGCTGCGTATTAAGTTATACGCATTAATCTGCAGAGTCTGGGAACAGGAGCAGATAACAAATGATTGAAATGTTGCCCACATCTGGGTTCCAAGATGGATTGAAATAACTACCGGTGTATATCCTTTCTAAACACTGTCTATAAGGTTCTAACTAAAATTATAGCCAGACGAGTAATACCTTTGTCGGAAAGAGCTCTGGGTAATTAACAGTGCTACTTTAGGAAAGACTTCTGATCTAATTTTCACAGTCAAGTGCATCCTCGAAAAATGATATGAATTTAATATCAGAACTCAAACTGTCATCTTACCATAACTGTCAAAGTGTTCATGGAGTTTCATACCCACCTCATGCATCCCCTTCAACCTTACTCTGGAACGCATTCTAAGGAACCTTGGAGTGAACCCCAGAGGAACTCTCTGCAACCGCTGTGAGCAAACAAAGTATATGGTAATGTCCCGAACGGTGCCGTAAGCAGTGACACCACTTACCATTGTAGGATCAACAGATTGAAAGGATACATACTTTTTAGTATCTTGGCTCCGGTGTCACTGACTGACTGACAACACTAGCACGCAGTTTGAAAGTGCGCATCAATGGAAACGAAGTATATTTCAGTTTGCCGAAGCTCCTACAATCTCGCCTACGGTCGTGGAAAAGAAAAAGGGGATTTAGATAACCCTCATAAGGCCTGTAGTAATATATGGGAGTAAAACGTGGGTACTCATTGCACACCATGACAGGATTCTGAATATATGGGAGCGGAAAATTCGGTGATATGTATTTGGAGTAGTGTGCAATAAGGGTGTCTGGCGTATTAAAGCCAACGAAGAGATATATGAAATCCGCTGCGGAAAGTGTTCATATAACAAGCGGAAGGGCGAAAATTGGTAGGCAGAATTGGAAAGCGTTGGCTGAATGACATCGAAGAGAATCTGCGAAGCCTGCGCCTTAACGGTTGGAGATGGCGTGTGATGAATCCGGATGCATGGCGGGGCATTGTGGAGGATGCTCTACCTCTTGATGTGCTGTGATGCCATTGGGTAATGGCATGGTAATGGGTTTTCAGAAGTTGATAAGCCGGAAGTTAATTCTTTGCTGAAAGTCATACTTTCAATGCCATGGCAATAAAAGAAATTTTCCTAACTTTTATTAAGAATGATTTTGTATATAGATTTGATTACAGAAAACTTAAAATAACTCATTGCTTCTCTTCTAATTAAGCATATTATGTTGTCGTTGTATCAAGCAAGTAGTTCAGTCTTCATTTGACTGGCTCACCCTCATCTTTGTTACTCAGCCGAAAAAAATCAAAGCCAGAAATTATTGTGGTGATCACATGATGATAAGTCTAATATCTCACGTCTCAGTTTAATACCTCACGTCTATTGTCTCACGTCAAATCCTGCATGAGGATCATACACACCGGAATATATAAGAAATGCGAGCTACAAACCTTTTCAATTCAGTTTGGCTTTAGAAAAGCCTTCGAAACTAGTCACTTTTTTCACTTAACGTACTCACACAAAGTTGCAGAGATATATATATATATATATATATACGCCTACTCAATGTATATGCCTGCTCATTAAGTATAGAAGAGCGTTTGACTGTGTGTCGCATCAGAAGATGACTGACATTCTAAGAGTCTCAGGCGTAGATGTTGGCGACTTGCGCAATATTTCCTATGTTTATTGGTACCAAAGTATACAAGTAAGTGTAGACAGCGCAACGTCTTAAGTGGCAATAAACAAGGATGTACGACAAGGTGGATTTTGTTCAGGCTATATTCTGTGATTGTGTTTAGAGTAGCACTTAAGGGTACCAATATAAGTATCAAGATTAAAGGTAGAAGAATGATCAAGCTTTGCTACGCAGACGACTCCATGGTAATAGCCCACAGACTTACAAAGACTTACGCATCTTATAGTTGAACACATCCAGCGTTTCGACCTCTTTGTGAACGTCAAATAAAAACAAACCTTGTGGTTTTCTCCAAGCTACCAAGGCCAGCAGATTTATATATAAATTAAAGATCCGTCGTATAGTTACATACATTTCGATAATTGTAACTTGTGGTGTTTGTGGCAGATTGATAGCTCCTGCTAAATTTTATGGAAGTGTTGCTTATCCATTTTTAGTTCGTGCAGTGCTATGTCCAAACTATGTTTTCTTCTTAGAAGAACAAGCTATATGGATACACGAGAGAGAGAGAGAGAGAGAGAGAGAGAGAGAGAGAGAGAGAGAGAGAGCGAGAGAGAGACAGGAAAATAACAGGTTTGTGATGCCCTTAGATGTCATGAATCACACGCATGCAACAATGATATCAATAGGGATCATAGGCCGAAATATCTGGATAATTCTACCAATTTCGTTTATGTTGGGGATTGGGACTTGAAAGTTCTTCCTATTAACAGCGCGAATTTCCAGTAAACGTCCTTAATCAATCTCCGCTGATTGTTTCGTTTTTCTAAAACAGGTGCTTGATCAAGGTAAATGTTCATGCTCATTTTGATTAAGTAAATGTCGTAACAAACAAGATTTTTGTATACGAACCTGGGAAATGACAAGTGAACACGGAAAATTTAAACATTATTTTCTTTAAACTAGTTTTTTTCAGTATTGGCTTACAGTACTTTCTAACCCTGTAGAAATATGAACTGTAGATCATAATGAAAAATGAAAAGCAGAAGTGAAAGAATGGAGGATGGTAGACCTAGATTCGAAACCCCCCCTTCCAGTGAGCTCCGCAGTCACCATATTCTGACAGAGGTTGAGTACCTTTTATACCTTGGCCAAATAAATTGTGGAAGAAGCATTCATAAGTGAAATAAATAAAACCGGTAAACTTTGTTGGATACCTTTTAGAGACATAACAAAAGTTTTGATCTTAGTATAGTTTTCCAGGTAGGACGTGTGAGAAAATGCTGGTATTGGACAGGAATACTAGGAATGCGAGAGTAACTCAGCAGATTATAGGAGATGCACGGTAAGTAGAGTGCAAAGAACCGAAAAGATATGGAAGGATAAAGGTAAAAGGTTGGTTAAAGGAGTGTATATTGAGGGCATGTAGAAGGAGGGAGTAGTTGAATGTGACAATGAATGGACTAAGTGTACAGAGAAAGTGAATAGGAGGATTAGATGGCCGACGGATACATGGTCTGAAAAGATGATTGGAGGTGGTGATGAGTGATGAGTGAGATCATGGCAAACATGAGGGCTGGGGAAATGCAAGAGAAACATGGAAGACTAAATGAAAGTAGGTCTAATAGTAAGTATATGTCTATTATAGACGAGGAGAGTATGACTAGGTACTTAGCACCAAGAATATCCATGGGAGAAGAAAGTTTGCAATGTTCAGATGTAAGAATGAGAAAGGTGGAAATAAGTATTGAATGAAAGAGCAGGAAAAAATGTGTAGGATAGAAAAGAGAAAAGTAGGTTCATTGGATGAATGAGTGTGAGGGGATTGAATGGAGTGAGAACGAAAATCAGTTGGGGGAAAATTCAACAGTAAGTTTGAGAAAGAAGGAAAGGGGTATAAAAATAATGAAAATAATTATGATTGAAATAAAACAAGGAGTAGCAATGAATGACAGGGTGTGAGTTTGATGGATCGTGGGTATGGGAGATTTATTAGAAGAAAGAGAGTGCGATAAGGGATGGTTATAAGGGGAAGAGGAAGCGAAAGTGAAGGGATAGAGGACGGGTGAGTGGTATATATGGAAATTAGGAAGAGGTTAGGGAAATAGCCTTCCCTTCTCACAGAAGAGTGAATTGGTCTAAGTTAATTAATTTAATTAGGAAATATTTAGTAAGAATATTTAGTATTAGTTAACGTAGTTAATACTGCATTGTTCTGTGTATATATGCCAATAAAGGTTTACTTAAGTGTATATTAATTCCTTAAGCCTGTAAATGCTAAACTATATATAGTGTTGTTTGAAAGTCATTTGGAATGACTTTTGTCTTCTAGAAAACTAATATGGTCTGACGATAATGAGATAATGAAGTAGTGTTTTAAAATATTATAATAAAAACTGGAAGGCTTATCCTGGTGCTTCAAAAAATTATTTAATAATTTAGCAAAATTTCAGCATTCTTCAAATACATTCAATCGCCTAGCTACATGGTATTTATTTCAACGCTTTTGACGTCTCGCAATCTACATAGGCACTTCATCTACATCATATACTTATGGTCCACGCGTTTAACTGTAGGGTCATGTTGAAACATAGATTCTGAAGTAAGATGACGCGGAACGAAATGTCAGCAAGCATATAGTAATCTCGCGCTGAGCGCTAATATGATGATTCAAAATATATTATGTTCCGTAAAAAATTTTACAAATTTTTGTAATTTTAGAAACAGATATGAAATAAAAGAATAGAAAATCGTATAAATACAGGTAGATGGAAATCAGTACTTTAAATTTAATTAAACCTAATTAAGGAATCAAGTTGCTTGATAGAATGATAAAGTTGTGTTGACATACAGTTCTAATAGAGCCCCAAGTAGCTTGTTTGAAGCGGTTTAAGACTATATATACATAGAAAATTACTTTTAATTTGAAGTGAGGGGGATCTGTTGTATTTCCAAGTCATATAAACTATAAGTTTTGCTGTATTGTGTACTATTTCGAAACAAAAAGACCCCCTCTCTAACAATCCAATTTTCAAGCCATCTCTAACAATTCACTTACAAATTCATATGCTTTCAACGAGCCAAGGAAAATCTACAATAGTTGAAACATGCAGAATCGCCATTTTTTATTTATTCTTTTCGTTGCAGAATTGTTAAGTACAAAACGTTTAGATTTACATGAATTTTTTAGTTTTTTCTCTAAATGAATGAAATTTTACGAGTTTTTTTTTTAAATTTTCCTCATTTCATTGAAACTGACAATTTCATATGATGTAATTCGACGCAATATCACACAACTCAGCCTCTTTTGTTTTTGTTTAAATTTTGGCATTTAAATTGTAGGCATTTAAATTTTTCAAAGAAGGTTCTTTAAAGGACCCTTCTGGTTTTTCCATTGATTGCCTGGTTATACGCTCTTCCGGTTATAATTAAAATTTATTCCATATAATTATAATTTCGCAAGTTACTAGCTTTATAAGAAATTTGTTTCTAACAATTTATTAAAAATCTTTAATTTCTCTAGCTTCTGCAAATTAGCTTTGAAAAGTTGCAAATTATAATAATAACTATATAAAAATATCTTACGAAACAATTATTATTACAAAAACAATAGGAATTTATAGTAAAATATTAGCATATATAATTCAATATTTATATAAACGCTTAAAAAGAATTTAACAAAAATGCATAATCATATTGATAATCAAAATATACTAATCTTTTTAGAATAAAAATTGCAAATACCTATATTTATTTACAATGCGACCAATATAATATTAGTATAATATTTTTGAAATTATGATTGCATTTTTGATATAATCATTTAATCAGAAAAAATTTCAAAATTTCAACTACTAGAACTTTGTTTCAAAATAGCATATCTCTAAAAGACTGTATATCAAGAAAAAAAAAATATTAAAATTTTAATAAAACGTATATACTTCTACATAAATTCGAATTGTAAGTTAATAAAAAAAAATTAAATGATGTTACATTTATTCAAATAATGCTCATTTTTTTAATGTATACTTAATTTCAAAATGCTATATTAAACTTTTTATTAAAAATAAAAGTAATTGGTGTTGAAGCACTGATATGTGGTTAGAACTGGGTGTAATAATTTTAATATACCTGTTTAATAAATATGACATATTTATATATTTATTTATTTTACAAAAAATCTTTTTATTTTGCTCTTCATTAAATTAAAACTTTGTGAATTGATTTAAATTAATAGTCTTTACAATTTGTTATGTGGAGAATTAAACGTAGTTCTGAAAAGATGTGTTTTTAGACCAAAAGACACAGAAATTTTGTTTTGCCAAAAAATCAGTATTTTTAAGCCAAATAATTAAGCCCCATTAAATCGATCTCGAATTAAGCGCCATTGCTGCATAATTTTGGTTCCAATTACCTCGAATTTTACTGGAGCAAAATCAGCTATTTTGAATATTTCTATAAATTGACAACTTGAACAAAAAGATTGAAATATTGTACACGTGTAGCGTATTGCAGCTTGAGTACAGTAATTCTTAACTATTTTAAATATTTTTAATAAAAGGCGATCTTATTAAGGTAAAAGTCGAAATGAGTTGCCGCCCGATATCATTGAAACTGTGGCTGGCAGAGAATATACTTAAATAAAGTTTGTTATATAATGATTTAAGAATAATTTTGTTATTATTCTAAATAATTTTTTAGTTAAGGCTAAAGAAGAAATAAGAAATAAATTTTTATTTGAATATAGATATTATCACTTATATTGGCATAAATCTCAAATACATTACAATTTTATAATATATCTTTGCCAAACCCTACTAAAACAGCTTACTAAATATAGTTTACCTAAAAACGTGACTTTCTACTCTTCACTAACATTTCCTATCGTACCTATCGTAAAACTGAATTATATATATATATATATATATATATATATGATTTTCAAAAACTAAAACAAAAAACATTATCCAATCTTTAATTCTCGCACAAGGGAACCGAGAAAGGGGTCTCCTACTACCATTCTAACAATCTGTCCATTTGCTACTTAATATCAATTAAATAATCTCAACTCTGCCGTTTACTTTATTTTTAATTGAAGCCTACGCATGACTTATATCCTTTCCCCTGCTCTGATTTCCCAAACACATTTTCCAATTCTCTGCTAATTCTTTCTCATCTTCATTCCACAATACTCCATAACATTTTCTCACCCAACTCTCCTCCTTTTGGCCACAAATGCTACATATTTATCTTTCCTGATCTATCTAATATCTATTTTCCATCTCATCTCTTCCACATATGAATATCGCAATCATTCTCTTATGATTCATACTACAACTTGATTTTAAATACGTAAGCATAACTCCCTCTTGTCCTATCCACTTACACAATTCATTGTACCTGCCAAATTTTATTTTTTCATCATTTCCCTGTTCATTCTCTCTTCCACTTCATTATTTATGTCTCTCCCATTCCTTATTCTACCGTACCATTTATTCAACGTCCACCTTATCCTTTTAAATGTTTTTTTTTCTCCTCAGAACCCAATCATTCCTACATCGGTCTTTTTTCATCTCAGTTATTTCTGCTCGATACATAAGTTTTGCCAATCTCTCCTCACTCTCATCCATAGCTTCATATCCCTCAATTTTTCCAATTTTTTTGAACCTAGCTACCCAACATTTATACTTCCTACAACGGAATCCTACAACATAATCTCATGCAGAGTCGAAATCTCCTTTCCTATTATTTTCTTCAGACATCCTATTTGCACTCTTGCTACTTCGTATATTGCACATACCAGTCTGTAATCTCTCTCTCTCTCTCTCTCGAAAGAGAGAGAGAGAATATCTCTTTCTATGGAAAGAAAAGATATGGACGATGAGTTCTGCCGGTGATATTGTTTGCATGGCACGTAATTGGGGGACAAATTGTTGATGTAATAGAGACAGTGAAAGAATACATGGACAGAAAGAAGAAGATTAGAATTGAATGGTGAAAAGAGAAATGTGATGGTGTGCAAGAGAGGAGCGTGGGAAAGTAACTTGGAAATTAAAGGACAGGAAATAAAAATGCTCAAAAATTTAGTGGTATGATGTTTATTTACATCGCTGTCTTTTTATCTCATACACAATTTCTTCATTACAATTGTATCCCTTAAAATATGTCCCATATACACCGCCCAAGTTCTCGCATTTATCTTCTGTTCGTTTGTTTATACCACTTTTTTACATGCATTAATCAAGTGCTGTCATGGCTTATTCTCCTTACCATTGATCCTATAACTCTTTTCGCTATTTTTCAATCAATACTAATTGCTACTTTTTTCGGCCCAATTCTTAAATCTTACTATCATACACTTTTCTTTCTACTTTCTACTTTGTCCAACATAATGCCTCCACTTTCAAATATTAATCTTTTTTATTATACCAACAGCCTCTTATTCTTCATTTCTATTTTATAATTCGTAGGATGTAGAATTTAAGAGAAGGTTAGAGAATGAGAAATTGTAGGAAACTTAATCTATAAAGAAGGTGATGCACAAAATTAAAGGGAATATGAAACGGGGAAGTGATGAAAAAAGCGAAAGAAATAGGGCAGGCGAATGGTTTAGATAAAAATGAAATGAGAGGAAAAATTTAAGAGAAGTGCTGAGAAGTGTTAGAGGAGGGCAATTAGAATGAAAGAAGCACAACGGGCATATGGAATATGGAGAGAACTGAGCAAAGTAAAAAAGAGAGGTGGCAAAGGAGGAAGGCGGAGGAAAAAATGGTAGAAAATGATGTATTGATGTATCTAAGAATGAATGGTCGATAGACAAAGTAAGAGAAGACTGCGACATAAGTATGACAGAAGAGTCGGGGACCAAATGCAAAGAGAATATGGGAGAAGAGAAGGGAAGGAAAGAAGGAAAGGAGGAGTGCAGTCGCAGTCTCATTGGAAATGGTGCGGATGAGAATGAGACGTAAATAAAGGAAGAAAAAATATTAAAGGAAATAAGGACAATGGAGAATAGAAGTGCGACAAGAACTGATGGAGTTCCAAGTGAAGTTTGGGATTGTCTGCACAGGAAATGAATACAGCCGTTTATAAGAGAATTGAATGAAATTTGGAATTAGAGAATAGAATACTAGAGGAATAGGAGAAAAGTGAAATAATAGCAATAAATAAAAGATGAGATAGAACGCAGCTGGAAAATTCTAGAGGGGTTACTATATTGTAAACAGGTTGCTTGGAAGAATAATTAATAAGATAAGATGATTGTAAGATATTTGAAAGAAAACAGGGTGTTGTCAAACCCGTAAAATGGATTTGGATAAATGAAATGTTGCAACTGATAATTTGGTACTCATCAGATAAATACAAAATTTTGTACAGGAAATAAATTGTATTTGATGTTTTTAGATTTAGAAGGAGCATTTGGTAGCTTTGTATGAGTGTCAGTGTATTAGAGGATAAAAGAAGTCGGAGTATGAAAAAGAATAAATAGGATTGTAAGAGAAATGTACAAAGTGACAAATTACGAGCAAGAGTGGGAAATTACGTGTCTAAATGGTTTCAAATAAGGAAGGGAGTAAGACAATTATATCCAATGTCTGGGAACTTGATAAAATTTCAGATTTGGAAAATTTGTCGGGAGACGACCAGAGTGAAGAGCTAAAGCTGGAGAAGGAGAAGGTGTGGTCATTGGGAATGCGAATAATTTGTATCTATGGTGAAAACGAGAGAAGGAATAAAAGAAATGATTGAAAGTGTGAGTAAGTATATGCAGAAAAGAGATTTTCAGGTGAATGTAGAATAAAAACGAAAGTAGTGTAAGAGGGGATATTGGAGGATTACCAGAACACCCAAGTTTGAGTTAGGAGTAAATGTGATTCAAACTGTGAAAAGTTTTAGGTTTTACGTTAAATTATATTGACAGTTGCAACGGACGGTACGTTTGGCAGTAGGCAAAGCAAAAAGAGCAATAAAGACATTAAGATGTATGGAATATGGGGAAATATGTGGTGTTAAAGAAAGAACGGAGATGGGAAGTGTGTTGTGTGCAGTAATAAATAGAAGAAGATGGAGTAGAAAAGTAAAACCGAGTGATATAATTTTGCAAGAATATGAAATGTATAAATGTTGGATTAATGTAACAAAAAATTTAGTAAGGTACGAGAGAAGGGTTATGGTGGATGAGCATATAAAATGGATGAAAATGGTTTATTTCAGTATTCTGTAGGATAAAAGAATTTACAGATGTTTGAATGAATGGACAAAAAAGAAGAAAATATATGAAAGAATACGATGGTTGTGGAAAGAGGGTTCAATAAAATGTGTGACGTGGACGAAGCTGTAAACAATGCTGAAATGAGGATAAATGATAATGCGGTGCAAGAGAAATAGAAAAAATTACGAAATGGGAGATGTAACAAAACATATTTAAATATAATGAATGGAGAGGGAATGCAGGAGCATATGGCAGCGTATAAACATAAGAAAGACAAGAATGAACATGAATGAAATAAATCAAAGAAAAAGCCTTTCTTCCTTCTAAGAGAAAAATGGTATTTTGGATTTCTTGTTCTCTTCTATTTTGGTAATTTTTCTATTTGTACTTGCAAGAGACTGTTGAGAGTTAAATAGTTAAGTAGTGATAGTGATAAGTAATATAGTATTGTTTTTTATGCCAATAGTGGATTTGTATATATATATATATATATATATATATATATATATAAATTTCACACACACCTTGTTTACAATTCTCTCCTAATAATCCATCATTACTCATCTCTCTTAATTTATTATATTTTCAGTTTCATATACCAAACATTTATATTTGATGTTTAAGAAAGTTAAAGAACCGGCCGTTTCTACTTTTGAAAGACCTACATTTTGGCAATTTGGTTATATATTGAGAATGAATTTTGAACAACGACAGTTTTGTTTGAAATTCTTTTAGCAATACTCTGAATAGTCATATGCTGCGAGAGCTAACTTCATGCTCTTTAAGACAATAAAAAGAATTAAACATTATCACAAAAAGTACATAAATAGTATTAAAAAGGTAATAAAAGTATTACTTAACACATGAAGAGTAGAGCCTCATTGATTATCTAGGTATAAGATATATTTAAAAAAAACCACGTAAATTAATTATTTAACTATTCTATTGACTTTATTGGCAATATTAAATATGAGCAAAGTAATTGGACAAAATAATTTATATATCTAGGACATTACTAGATTAATACTATTTCAGCTTAAAGCCGAATATTCCTGTGTAATGTGCAAACATGAGACAATAATCGCATTAACCCTCAATCCATATGCAGTTAATCGCTAATTTCGATTTTTTCTAACTAAAATTTAATTCTTTTAATCGTCGAATTTCAAATAATTTCTGTAAAATGAATGTCACAGCGCCAAAAATATAGTTGTATAAATAACTGATCTATTAAAATCGTAATAAAATTTTTTATAATTATTTATATAT
>WYDF02003533.1:0-14008 GCA_009867245.2 Adranes taylori
TTGTGTACTAATCAGCATTTACCTTCCTTCGATGTTGTAAATAAATTGTTGCCACGTTGCCGGGTCCGCTAGTGTACTATAATAATAACGAGCCCCAAAAAATCTTATCCTTTGACAGAAATGAAATGCACCAATATGTATTTTACATTTTTTTTGGTTTTTTTTTATATAGAGATCTGTAAACTGGACTTTTGGATTAATTTTATCGCATGTTAATTATATTGAGTATGCCTTTGAGTATATTAAGTATATTATATTGCCTACGTATGTGAGCATCTTATTGTTTTATACCAATTTTATAATTTTAGTAAAAACTTTTATTCAATTTTGAATTAACATTTATAAGACTTTTAAACACGAAAGTAGCTACAAAATTTCAATGGAATAGTTTTGCTATAGTTAAGTACCTAAACAAAGATTAAAAGTTTTTAAGGAATGAGATTTAATCTTGTTCTATTTGATATAAAACACTGAATTAGATCTTCAGGATCGACAATTATGTTTTGTTGAACTGTAAGAAGAGCTAACCCCATGCGATGCTCTTGTCCTGTTCTGTTTCGGACATAGCCTTTTACTCGCCTCATCGTTGATAACGTCCGTTCGGGAGTCACTATTGAAACAGGCAGAGTTGAAGAAATTCACCATTTCACTAAGATTTAACTTCAATTCCCTCCATAAGTCAAATATCAAAACCATGCAGGGACGAAAGAAACTTTCCTCATCTTCAAACGTTCATGAAGCTGTGTTTTCCCACCTTTTATTAAAACCGTAGAAGCGTGAGACTCGTGACAACATGGAAATTCCGGAGGGGTGCTATTTTGGGTTTTTAAAGTAAAATGACAACTTGCTCGGGAAGATTAAAAATATACAGTTTGCGGAATTTGGCAGATGATTTGTTTTTCTATATCACGTTGTGTAACCTTTTCTTATCATTTTCATTTCCTCTGTCTCTTTTTATATCTTCCAGTAAATTTTTTATCACTTTTAATTGTACTTTGCATTTAGGTGAACATAGTCTTCAGTTATCTACAATATATACGATCCCCATTTTTTCTTAGCATTTTCACAAATTCTGTACTTCTCCCCTTCTCATATATCCAGTATTTCTTACCCCATTCTTTCATCCCGCAGCTAAATCCGGCAATCATTTTTACTGACTCATACTTAAACTTCAAATAATCAGACATCCTTGTTTCATCCTTCATGTGTACATATCCTGTAATATCTACACTTTTATAACAACTTTCTTTTTTTACATATTTCATTATCTACATTGAATCTCATTCTGCTCAACTACTCATCTCTTATCCCATAAAACAATGCAGTGGTCAACATTCTACTCTTCTCATCGTATTTCTCTTGTTTCGATTCCATTCTGAACCTTTCTCACGGTTCTTTTCTGCAAGTTTCTCTTCTCTTCTCGATCTTTTTCTTTTGAAAAAATTACCACCTTCACCAGTCTATTTGATATAAAACGCTGAACTAGATCTTCATGATCGACAATTATGTTTCGGTGTACTGTGAGAAGAGCTAACGCCGTGAGACGCTTCTATCCTGTTGTTTCGGACATAGCTTTTTACTCGTCTCAACGTTGAAAACGTCCGTTCGGGAGTCACTATTAAAACAAGCAGAGTGAAATTTGCAGTATTGTTTGTATAGTTGGGTAGAAGTCCGCATCACAGGCGCCAATAGCTTCAAGACCAGGCGTCATGATTTTTTAGAAGAATCTATCCACCTTGTCTATCACAGCTCATACTCAGAGTCAGATGGCAACGATTTTTAATCATTAGAACTCAAGTATAGGGCTCCTAGTTTCTTTTAGTTCGTTGATCGCTTTGCGTGAATCGTTGTTCGCTTGTTAAAGATCTTAATGTGGACATCAGTATCTGCATATTGCTCCAAGATTTAGCTAAAAAAGAAAAAGAGCTAACAACTAACAAGAAAAGCCCTAACAGCACCATTATTATATACGGGTCCCGATAATCCTATATAACTTTGCTCTAGGTGACCCCATAATTAATTTCCTGCCGTCCACATAACAAGACACTTTATATGATAGCTTTCAATTTCTTTCTCTTGTCTTCGGGTATTTTCTTGTTTGCATACACTACAAAATTTCGATCGCCATGAGTGATTCTCCTAAACTCTACGGCTTTCCTTTAGCAAATTTACGATATTGCGTTGTATGTTCATCAAATTTTTCCAAATGATTTTCCAGTTTGTGAATGGTTTTGTAACCACTTATTTCCAATCTTTGTTTCCCCTCTTTGGTTCCAAAGATAATGCTCTTTCCACAATGCTCCTTTCAAGGCATTGGAAAATGCCAACTAATAATACTTTTTGAACCAAATACTTTGAATCGCCAAATTTCGTTTATCGGAAACAGGAAACTTAAAATCTTTATCTTGCATATGTTTAAACATTTCAAATCTTTCGTATAGAATAACTTGATAATATGAGTATAAAATCTAGTTATCACTTTGACTAATTTCGATCAGATATTATGAATAATGGCTAGATCAAGTGATTAATTTCACCTCATTAATTGCTTGAACCAAATTCGGACAATATTCAACATAATGATTAGATATTTATTATATTCATAATGGCGAAATTAATTACTTTGGTTGTAACACATGTATATAGTATTAATAATTTTCAATAATAGCGAATGCTCCTAACATTATGAAAGAACCAAATCTTTCACGAAAAAGTTTATTAAATTTATTAATTGTATTTTTGAACAGCATCAATTTATCACCAACAAACTAAACAATATTTACTTTGTTTTAAACACGTTAAATGAAGTTTAATATTAATTTTATCGCATGTTAATTAATTAAGCTGTGTCACATATCAATGTGATTCTGTGTCTTAGCGCAAATTCATTAAAAAACCTCAAGATATAATATTATTAGTATTGTGCAATCTTAATATTGGGGTAACGATAATGCGTGATACGAAGCCTCTCTCAGTCAAACGTCAAACTCAACCTTCTCGCGGTGTTCCCTGTTACCACAGGCTGAATCACTGACAACCGAGAAATGGCGGTATTACCATAACGTACAAGAGTGGCAAGAGGAAATGCTCGTTCCTAAATTTAACACGACCAGCAGTTAAGGGCCAGTGTCTGGGTCTTAAGGTGGCAACCCCATCAAAGCACTCGGGGTTCGTGGGCTAATAACCCACGAGGTCTTAAATAAAAACCTATTAAAGAAACGGAAATGAAGAAAAGGCGGACGGATAAAACGCTGACGACCTTTGGTACTAAACAGGTAACCCGAATTGGATGCTGGAATGTGAGGACTATGAACCTGGAAAATTGAAACAGATAACAAGGGAAATGGAGAAGTATTAGCTGGACATTCTCGGGCTGAGTAAGATGAGATGGGATGATTTTGGTGAATTGACAAGCCAGGCGGGAGAGACCCTTCTGTATTCTGGTCGAGCAAGTGGAGAGGCTGCAGAGTGGTGTACGGCTTTAGATGACAAAATGAGCAAGACAAAGACTCATTGAAATGGTTAAAAAGACCTTTGTAGAAGACATGTGAGGAGACCCTAGTTCATAGAGAAATGTTTAAAAACGAATGGATGTCGGATGAAACGTGGGAAATGATCGATCAGCGGAAAAAGATGAAGCAACATATTATTAACGCCCAGACGAGGTCTGTAAAAGTAAAGTTTGAAAAGAAATACAGTGAATTAAAGCGGCAGATAAAGAAAATTGCTCGTAATAATAGACGGAGACAAGTTCAAGAACAGGCAAGCAGAGCTGAGACAGCCTCACGTAGAGGTGACATGAAGGAATTGTATCAAACTACCAGAGTCAAAGAGGAATTACTTTCAGAGGCGGCCTGTTCGCAATAAAGGAGCCATGTTGTCTGAAGAACAGGTGCAATTAGCTAGATGCAAATAACATTTTGCAGAAGTACTCAACCAAATAACTCACCATGTGAACGAGGATGGAGAAGAAATGGAGGTGGAATAGAATAACGATCCTCGTATAAATGTTAAACACCTATCTATGAGTGAAATCAAGAGAGCATTGAAACAAATGAAAAATGGGAAGTTACCAGGGTTGCGTAGCATACCACCAGAGGCACTGAAAGCTGAAACTGACGTTACAACTGGGGCTTTGTACCCTCTTTTTCAAATCCAAGAGGAAAAGGTACATGCTGAATGGAAGAAAGGGAAGTTGCCTAAGAAGGGTGACCTAAGCAAATGTAACAACTGGAGAGGAATCACCTAGTTATCTATACCCAGTACGGTATTTACACGCATAATCTTAAATCGTTTTAAGACAGCGGTAGAACGGAAGTTACGAAAAGAGCAGGCTGGTTTTCGGGAACATTGTAGCTGTATAGACATGATAAATACTCTTCGAATTATCATTGAACAGAGCTGTGAGCGGAATTCTAGCAATATATGCTATTTATCTATTTTCCGAAAGTCTTTGACTCAGTGGATATGCAAGTCACGTGGTAACTCTTACTAAACTATGGCATCCCGCCGAAGATTTATAATCTAATACGGGAGACCTACAATGGCTATGAGGGCCAAGTGGTGCATGAAAGAAAGTTAACAGAGGTCTTTGGAGTGACCTCTGGAGCTAGGCAAGGATGTATACTCTCGCCTATTATCTTCCTCATTGTAATAGATGATATCATGAGGATGTGTAGTCAAAAACGAAGAGGTTTACAATGGGGTTTAACGGACAGACTGAAAGACTTAGATTATGCGGACGATATCTGCTCGATGACACACATCTTTCAGCATATGAATGGGAAGTTTAAAGAACTGGAAAGTGAAGCACGGAAAGCAAGGCTCAAGATTAGCTCCCTTAAGACAACTCTCATCTCCTTTAAATCTCATCGCTTTAAGTCTCATCTCCTTTGTCTAACTTCCGCAAGACAAAGGAGATGAGATTGTTTTCAAGAAATCGAGAAACTTTCTAGTTGGACGGACAGGAAATCGAGGAGATAGACCGGTTTTGTTAGCTAGGAAGTATAATAGATAAACAAGATGAAGCATTAAAGGGCGTATAGAGAAGGCAAATGGGTCCTTTGTGTAGCTCTACGCAGTCTGTAAAGTCATATAATATCTGTACAAAGTCAAAGAATCTGTACAAAGAATCTTTAATCTGTTCTTCTCAGTAATGTTAAATCTGTTCTTCTCTACGCATATGACACCTGGAAAGTTTCTGCGAAAATTACAAACGTTTATAAATAGATGTCTTCACAGAATACAAGGAGTTTACTGGCTAGACATGATAAGAAATGAAGATATATGGGAACGTACTGGGGAAACTCCTATTGTTAGCCAGATTAAAATGCGAAACTGGAGGTGGATAGGCCATACACTGAGGAGGCAGGATGGAACCATCGAGAAGAAAGCGCTGGAGTGGAACACCCAAGAGAAAAGGGGGCGCCACGGCAGACTTGGCAGAGATCCGTGATGGTTGAAGCAGCTGAGGCATGGAAGAACTGGGATGGTTGGCATACAGGAGAGTCCGCTGGCGAAACTTGATTGAAACCCTATGCTCCTATAGGAGTCACAGGAGGTAAGTCAAGTAAGTCAATATTGTGGAATAACGTTTTGAATAGTCAATAATTACTCCTTCCTAGAATATATTTCTAAACTTAATTAGATTGATTTGTTTCAAAGACCTACAGATATTACATAATGTAAAATACCATTAATGCGAGTTGCATGATAATGATCATTATTCATTAATGATAAAACAATTATTTTTGCATTCTAGAAATTCACAAAAATAAATCCTTTTATTCTGTATCTACAGCATCGTCGACGACTGAACCAATGATCTACATCTTTTTTTACTTAAAAAAATTAAAAAACTTGTTTTGCCATTTTTATAACCTTTAAAATGTAAACAAAAATACCTAATATCGATCACTCCAAATACTGAGACATTTCATCTTAAATAAATGTTAATTATTCAGTCGCCTGACGATGGCCTGAATAGATCGAAACCAGTTGCAATTAATGAAGGGAATAAAAAAGTATTGGGGATCTATTTATTTATATTCTATTGTGCTGAATGGTGCGATTTTTATGAATTTTAAGTTTCAATTGCGGAAGCACTTCATATGGCCGGTGTATACAGCCCGAGTTCTCAAATGCTACTCGATTACGAGTTCGCATATTGCTATAATGTTGAAGTAGAATGATAATTAAACGTTGGAATTTTTTTATCTGATATGAATTACGTCCCTCTTTGCGGAAATCAGATTCAGGTGCTAACAAACAGTATAGTTATATAATTGGAGAATAAACCGTTAGTTACCTTCTTGTAGAGGGATTTTGATCGATATTATTCAGTCTTCAGGCAATTTCCCCGTTTTTCCGACAATGCCTAATCCAGGCGAATGATTGTTTAATCTAGCAACACGATTTCTCTCTCAACTTTCAATATTGGACATTTAAGCTTCTAATTTCCTGGACTTCTTGAAAAATTCACATGAATCGTTGTTTGCTGCTTAGAGATTTAAATGTGGACTGGATTAATTCCAAATCCTCGTTGCTTTGAGTGATTTCTTTTCTGGATCCAAATCAATGTTTTATGTTTCTATTCGGTTTGAAGAACAAAAAAAAACTAGCCGGCGGCATCAAAGTGGTAGAAACTTTCATTCTGAACGCAGGTTTAGGTAACCATAATCTTTCATATAAATAAAACTAAAAGATTTAAATAGAAATTTATTTATTAATCATCTTTAAATATAAAATCTTATACAGAGAACAGAATGAACTCAAATTATATTTTCATTAATCTTTAAATTTTTATAGTCCTATTTGTCATAAAATTAATTTTATCTAACACTGTGCAAATAGAGTAAAAGATCTTAACTAAAACATTACAAACATTCAAACGAGCAAATAAATAGTAGACGTGCAGGATTCGACAAACATGATTCGTGGAGGAATACAGAACAAATACGTTGTTTATGAGTGACGTAAACGGAGACTCAAAGGTATTTTGTGTCAGAAGCGCCTAAAATAGCCAGTATATTACATATTGTGAGAATGTTGTGTGGTATTAAATGTTGGGTGTTTTGCGACACCTTATAGTCATAGAAAATTCCATAACGCATCTATCCAGTCAGAGATTCAAAAGTTACATTCATTCTTGGTCCAAGTATCACAGTAGAGGTAATATATCCAATTTTTTTCTTGATTGTTAGTTGTAAATCAATTCTTGCGTGGATCAAATGCATGAGTGGTAGAAAAACAGAAATGCTGGTTTCATTATTACTTGTTTTATTCAACAGCTGATCATAGGGATTTTTGTTTTTCAAATTCTCTCCGTACTTGCCTCATCTATTAGAATGCTCCACTCTGATAATTTATCATCCAAAGAATCCTAGTTATCTATCAATAAGGACACTTGTGATATCCAATGTACGTTTTCAATCTTGTGGTAATCAATAAGCCTTTGTATTTTTCCATACACTTTGCTATGACGCCTCTTCAATATCCCTAATTTATTCATATACTACTCAAAACAACATAAGAAGAAACGCAACGAATCTAATGATCTTCCTAACACTCATCACATTGATTTGGCACTAGGTATTAACTAAGTCTCTACTAATTAGGATGATTCATTTTAAGTGACAAGTGTAAATTAACAAGATATCAAAAAAGTGTAATAGCAATTTTACTTCTTGCTTAATTTAGAACAAAAAGGGTCCTACGCATTTTTTTTTTATACAACCCATATAAAAACATTCATGAGCCATACACTCCTTTGGCACAGTTTGGGAGCAAAACATCTGGTAGTCCGTGTTTATGTCGCGAAATAAGAAACGTAGATCGGTATTGCAGTAGCAATCTCTAGACATGGGTACCCAACTGGCGGTCCCCAGCCAGTCTGAGGCCCCTGATGCCATTTTATTGTTGCGCCACGAAAGGTTATTAGACAAAAATTCAGATTTTTTTTAATACCGTCCTTGTATAAAAGGTTTTATAATCTAATCATCGTTTGTTCATGACAAGTGCTGTACCGCGCGTCGAGCAACAAAATGCTTCCCCACCACTACAAGAGTCTCACAGACCATGCACTGTCATCTGACACTTCAGCTCGTCTCGACACACGCACCTGTTAAGTTAAACTTAAAAGTATCGTGACATTTTGTTTTAGAAATTTTTATTGTGTCATTAATATAGCAGTGTGTGTTAATTCCTTCCTCTTGATTTCTTAAACTTTCATATAAGAATGAGTAGAGAATCAGCAAAACGTAAAATTTGTGAAAACAGGAGTTGCGAGATTGATTACTTGATTGCTAACAATAATGGAAAGTTGCGACATTTAGTGTGCATGAAAGTTGTTTTAGTGCCAAAAGAATATAATGACAAGAGATTACTTAAGAATGCATGAGTATACAGGTGAAAGTCGGCGGGCGGTATTTTCAGATTTAAAGAAAACGCTTAAACAACAAACTGGTATATTTAGTAAAATATTACAATCAAACACATTCTTATGCCGTGTCTCTTGCGCTGGCAAAGGTAAAAAAAGCTTTTACTGATGGCAGTTTAATTAAAGTGTGCCATTGAAATGGTAAAAGCTTTTGAAGATTCTAAAATGGCAGAGAAATTCGAATCACTGCCACATTCACATCAAACCATACAAAGAAGGGTTGCTGACATGGCTGAACAGCAAGTAGAAAAATCATTGCTTAGCGTGGTTAAAAAAAGCTCATATTTCTCACTTGTCTGGATGAAAGTACTGATCAAACAGATGTACAGATGTTAGTCAGCTCTTAATATTTGTATGTACTGGCATTGAAGATTTCTCCAGTAAAGAGGAACTATTTGATGGTTGTCCTCTTTATGGAACAACAAAATGACAAAACATCTATGAGACTCTGAAGAAAACACTTGACAGAATTGGAGGCTTTAATAAGTGTTCTGCCATTGTAACATATGGGGCACCATCAATGACAGGTAAAAAGTCTGGATTAGTGAGGTGGTTTCGGGAGAACGGAGTTACTTGTCCAACAATTCATTTCATTATACATCAGGGAGCTTTATGTGGGAAATCAATCAACCCAGATCAAGTTTTTCAACACGTGTCCAAGTCCTTTTACACAAGCAACATAAGCAGTTTTTTATTGAAAACAGAGGCCGAGTATGGAGACTTGCTAATGTACAATCATGTAAGGTGGCTGAGTGCAGGAAAGTGCATGGACAGATTTTTTGCCGTAAGAAAGGAAATACCTGCATTATTCAATAAATATATTCCATTTGACACAACTGAGCTGGAAGTGAAGTTTCATGATCCAGAATTTTTAAGGTTTCTTACAGATTTGACTAATCACTTTAATAGTTTAAACTTGAGTCTTCAAGGAAGAAACCAGACAGTTTCAGATTTGATTGGAATAATAAATGGATTTCGGAATAAGCTAAGTGTTCAAACATGCTTTGGAAAACAAAAACTTGACACACTTCCCAAGCTGTCTGCAACTAGCAGAAGAATTCAAAGATAAAGAAAATATTGAGTTTTCAAGCTGCAGTTTTCAACGAGTTATTGATGAATTCAATAGATAATTTGAGAAACTTGAAAGTCTCAAAACCAGTGTACTGCTTTATAATAATCCTCTTCGAGCTACCATTGAAGATCAATCGCCTGAGCTACAACTTCAGTTGTGTGATCTACAAGCTAACATGTTCCTAATGACCAGACAAGAAGAGGGACATGATTTTTTTCAAATTGCTGATCGTGCATGTCACGTACATCTCGGATTGAAAATGACATCAATGTTCGGAAGCACATATATATGTGACAGTGTGTTTTTCCTCCACTAAATTCATAAAAAACCACAACAGAAGCAACTTTACCGATTCTTTCTTACTTCATCTAATGAGATTGTTTACAACTGAACTAGAAGTGGACACCCCTTCGTTGGTGGATACAGCCGAGGATACAGGTAGAAAAAGAAATAAAAACTGCTGGGAACAGGTCGTGTAAACTTTTGTGCCATCATAGAGTTTGTGCAAATTGCTCAAAATATCAAGATGGTATTGAACAGGAACAGCAATATAACATTTTTCAAGGCAAACACTTTTATATTCAAATATAATTCCAAGCGGGCAAGAAATATCAAAATTTGATAATGCAATGATGAAGGTGATTTAATATACAATATTTAACAGACTAGAGTTCATGACACTAACTAATCATCGACGTTATAGCCACATCTATGGTAATATCGATCGATCCATGTTTCTATTCCCATGTTTCCTTGTCCCCATATTCGTTCACTAAGTATCCCTCAAGTTACCTATGCAACCACCCTAAAGCAATTAATTTCTTTTTATAAAAAGATTGCTCATTTATATTTCATCCAATAGCCAACTAAATATCAAATTTAATATAATATAAAGGATTTAATACAAATAAAACGTCAATAAATATATTCAATAAATTTAGGCAACCAAATTTCTAATATAGGTGTAGGAGATTACATTTTTAAAGTCTGTTTTGTTTTTATAATGTTAAAAAATAAAATTTTCTTTTATTAAAATAATTCAAACAAATAAAGCACATTTAAAAAATATTTTTAAGGTTACATGACCATTTTTTCACATATATATCTTTAACTCTAGAGCCTACTCAACTTCAAATATATCCTAATATTTTGATCATTAATTATAATTTAATACTAATAAAGCGTTAATATCAATATTTAAAAAGGTTGAAATTTTCAAAAAAAAAACTTTTAGAACCTTGTTTTTAATCGCCTTTTTTAAATGTTAGTTTCTGAATTAGGTGCAGCGCTAAAAGCAAGACCTCTTACGGCGCGAGGAGATCGTACAGGTACATCAACGACAATGTTTGGAGGCCGGAGACGGCTTGTCTCAACAGGAATACTTTTCGGTGATTTTGGGAGAGCTACAGCTAAAGGACTTAGGCAATCATCATTTTGCTGTGATATGATTGTGCTGCGGTGTGTATCACTCGGAACGCCATTCTATACAAAAATTATAATAATTTAAGAAAATTGTAGCAAAAACTATTTATATGCTACAAGGTGTTTTTGCTAATTAATACTGTATGTAGGGTATAGAAAACAATAATTGGCAACACACTAATTGATCACTTATTGAATTGATCACTTTTTCACTATTGTTTGAAAGAAGTTGTATAAGATATCTACTGACCGGAGCAAGTGTTTAATTAAAATTTAACTATTGAGTTTAAAGTGAATGATAATAATAGCCAGCAAGAAATAAAATAACAGGAAGTACAGACTATAATAGTAAAGGAAAATTAACTTTATAAAGAACCTTAAGTCTACTAACTGAATTAATGTACTGATAAAACTCAATAAAAATATTTACATGGTTATTAACGCAATTAATGAGAACTTTTTCTGAATAACCCTAGTACATTTATCAAATGCAAGTGATCAGAAAGGTAGCACTTTCATCAAAGATTCTTGCTGCACAATCACAAAAGTTTACAGCTAAACGAAGAAAAGTTGTAGTGTGTATTAAGATTATAAATAGCAACGACCCCAATGTGCTTCTCTACATTACCCCCGTGTTGATGTTCCTGTAATGTGTGTATTGTTTTTTTTTTCCACCTGAAGTATGAGTATGGTTATTTCGATCTGATATAAGGGACAAAATAAGACATAGATTCCTAAACACTACTGCACTGGATTTATTATTCAATAAAGTATATATTTTAGTTTCGAGTATCTTCCCGAATGATGAATGTACAAGAATATGTCTATAATTTTCCATATAATCTACTTTTTCTTCTTTTTATTTATGGGTGCATTATTAGATTCGTTTGTGGGTACACTGCTTATATTAAAAACTTATTAATTAATTAGAGTATTGTTTAATTCGAGACTTTATACATTTTTGAAATTCCATAATTTTATAATATACTAAAGATCATTGCCAGTATATACAGAGTGAGCTACCACCGACGCCAGGGAATTTTATGACGAAATCGCATTTATTATGCATATTCCAGTATAGCGAAATTATGTGTAACTATACGGGCTACAATTTACAATTTTTTTTTGTAAATATACAGGCTGCTCCAAAAAATGGTGGCATATCAAAGTTATGTAAGATCCTAGAAATAATTAAATATATTACGATGCACTTAATTCTAAGAAATTTTCGTCAGATCTGAATAGTAGATAATGATTGATTATTACATGTATATAATGATTGATTATTACAAGTAATCATAAAAGGTGTTCAAAAATTTTAGTTTCATTCTTAGAACATTCAATCTGTAATATCGGGCTTGTAGGATATCGGGGCTTGGAACAATTGTTCAATATTAGAAGAGTTAACTGGACATACAAAAAATGTATTTGAAGTCTCCGAATTGACTAGACACAAAAATCATCGTCCAAGATTCCAATTCTGAATAGGTGAGCTGGATATAGCGAATGCCCAGTTCTTAATCTATTAATGGTAGATATTTTAAATCTATATGTTATTCCTAATGTTGAGAACCGGTTTTCTTTTAATAATAGGATTAATTGAACGTAATCTTTTCCCTACTAAAATAGAGGAATCCTTTCCCTACTAAAATAGAGGAATCCGACCATCGTGTTTGCGACTCTGAGAACATATTTTTTTATTAGATGAATCTAGAAAGAGATGATCAATTTTGAAGAGTGGATTCCTCGTATGGCCCGATTTGGCAATCGCGTCTACCATCTCGTTCCCATAAATTCCGCTATGACCAGGAATCCAACATAACTTGATGCTAATATTCTTATGAAAAACAAAGAATAGTCTTTCTCTAATATTTAACAATAGTCTTATGGAAGAGTTAAGATCGGCAACATTCTAAGGATTGGATAACATTACGAGCATCAGACAAAATTACTGATTATTTGAGCTTAAGTGTAAGGACCAACTCAATACACTTCAGAATAGCAAAGGCCTCCGTGGCAAAAATATTTAAAAAATCGGACAAATTTCGGAAAAAAATCGGGATTTTTGCGGACAAATTTATATTGAGAGGATGACAAAAAATTCCAATAACCGATGATTAATTTGAGGGAAGTTTCGAATCTGTAAAAAATGGATCGAATCTTTGAAATGAACCTCGTTCAACTCAGCGAAGTTTTGATATTCATAGAAAGGAGAGTCCTCTAATACATGGTGTATATTTTTAAGTGTACCGCTTCATTCGGAATGCGAAACTCTGTTCCATTATTGGTGAACTTAGTGAATAGCCTTTTCTGAAGGCCAGAATAAGAGGAGGAGGAGATATATTTCTCCGTTAGGGAGAGTTCAATATCTCTTGCTCCAACTTTTCTATTTTTGAAAAGACAAATGACGGTACATTTTTTTAAGTATAACGTGAAGTTAGAAACACTGTTCTCAAATCAAAAGGAAACTCTGAAGCCTCAACCAGCATCGATCTTGTTGGAGATGATCTCATGAGACCCAGACATATTCTTAAAGCGGAGTACTGAATACTGTTGATCTTCTTCGTTCGAATCTTAGAAGTATCTAAAGGGAACGGATATATGACTTATAAAAAATTATTTGAATAGAGGGGTCCGCACTCCAATGTACTTTAGTGAGCGATTTTAGAATGTTTATTCTTTTCAAACATCTGAGTGTAGGTAGGTGAAGCGCGGTTCAAAATTTAGTTTAGAATATATATATATATAGGCAAAGGTATTTTAACTTTAAGAATGAACCAGGTGTTTTCTCCCTCGGGTGTCACACTGATTGGAGGGTTGTCCTACATTTGGAAAAAAGCACCCTCGTGCTTTTAGTGGGAGAGATTGACAGACCCACTGAACCAAGATAGCCGGGAATTCCGTCCAAACCAAATTGACGATTGGTCTGAATGTCACGTGCATTTTTTACTACTATTGTAGAGAACTATGTCATCAGCATAATTAATCAATATGTTTGCTATTGGAGGAATAGTTTTATAAATATTGGAATACATATATATATATATATATATATATATATATATATATATCTTGGG
>WYDF02003544.1:0-14006 GCA_009867245.2 Adranes taylori
TTGTTATTATAGCATGTCAATAAAAAATAAATTTTTTCTATATTTATTTTTAATAATATTTATACTCGTATATGATACATGAGCACTATTTAAGTTACATTTGAATGTGCGGCCCGCATAAAATTTTTTATTCTGAAAATGGCCCGCCGTTCGAAAAAGGTTGCCGACCCCTGATCTAGACGATCTAGAAGACAATATACCACTTACCCCCTTTGCGAACTGGAAAAAACTGGAGAAATTGATCCGAAACTCCAATCATTTTCATCAACTAACAGGTCCCAGCTCTGAAGTACCACATGATGTCACAAAACCTACAGAATTATTCTTGCTACTTTTTGGCGATACTACTCGTCTCGTTACAGAACAAACATACTTGTATGCCACCCAGGAGAAAAAGAAACTTTATTCCGACAACTGATTGGGTCAATTTACTCATGGGATTTTGATTATTTGTTAGTGTTAACACGAAACTAGCAAGTTAAAACTCTGTGGAAAAAACTGTTGTTACTCGGTTTTATAGAAGTTTAAAAAGCCGAACTTGGTATTAAACTAAAGACTGTGTTTATGTGTAAAGGATAGTATCGGGGATGAAGGTGAAGAAGATACGCGGGGACAGTAATTAGCATTGGTAAACTAAATTAAATCATAGAGCGAGAACAAGTGGAAGAAAAAAAGGTGAACAAAAAAGCAGTGCTAAACAAAGCGGTAAATGGCGTTGAAATAAAAAATTTGTTGACTATAGCTGGTCTAAAAAGCAAACAGAGCAATAAATTGCAAGAACGTCATATACAATATGATTGATCCTGTGTTTGCTTTTAAATATATTAGGAACTGCGATTTATAGCGAAAGGATGAGTATAAAGGATTTTATGGTGAGAAGTAATGGAAGTAAGGATGGGTTTGTGGAAAATGAGGAACGTGGAGGAAGGCAGGCGAGGAAAAGATCTAGGACAGACGAAATTTCGAGCTTTGAAATGGAGATGTTGTCGGAAATTAGGAAAGTGAGAGTGAATCAAGAATTGATTAAAGGGGAACAAAACGGTCACAGAGAGCAGGCAGAGAAGTCCAAACATGAGTTCGAAGAATGGAGAAAAGAGGCCAAAGAAAAAGAAGTTGTATGGAAGGATGAGAGGGAAGAATTGAAGCGGAAATTGTGTGAATTAGAGAAGGCCGAAGAAAATAGTCAAAAGACAGAAAATGACGTTATATATGGGCTGGAAGAAGGGGGGCAGGATAATATGAAGTTAAGAGATTTATGGAGAAGAATGGGCTGTAAGTTATGGAAAAGAATGGGCTGTGTAATGGGACGAATTTTATAGGATGGGAAAGGATAAGAAGCAGGTAAAAGAAAGACCAATAATAATGAAGATGAAAGCTTGGGAAGACAAGAGAGAAATAACGGAAAAGAAAGGTATGCTTAGAGGCAGTAAAGTATATACAGAAGATGATTTGTCGAGGAAGGAAAGAGAAATTTAAAAAAAAAAGGATTAGAAGGTTTGCAATGGTGAAAAAAAGGAAACGGAAGTGTTTAAGTTAGGTTACAAGAAAGTGTGGATTGGAGAATAATTATGGGTGTGGGATGATGAAAGTGATTGATTGAAGGAAGAAAGTAAAAAAGGGGATTTGAGAAAAAGAGTCAGAATGGAAGGGAATGGATATTAAATGAGAGGAATGATGGGAAGGATTTTGAAGGAAAGAAAGCGCTGGTGAGAAGAGAGGAGGCGGATGGGAAGAAGAAGGGTAGTAGTGGAGTTGACCAAAGAAGTAACAAGGAGCATGTGAGCAGAAGGAGTGGGATGGTAGAGAGAAAAGGGAGTGAGCGAAGGGTATGGTGAAGAATGGATGGAGCAAGAAGAGAGAGGAAAGATGGAGTACTATTAAAATATACAGAGAAAGAAATAGAGGCCCCACCAGATGCGGAACTTGGAATAGAGATTTGTGGAGGAGAGGTGGAGCTTATTGTTGGGAATGAGATGATATGCGGTATAGGCGAGATGGCAAAAGGGAGAGAAATCAAAGGGAGTCGTGGAATAGTGTGAGCTGGAACAAAGCAGGATTGAAAAGGAAGTTAAGGAATAAACAATTTGTGACGTATTTGGAGAAATATGAAGTAATAGCCATGGTTGAGACATGTGTGGAGTTAAGGAGGAGAAGGAGGGGGAGGAAGGAGGAAGTAAGAGAACGTTTACCGGCAGGATTTAATTGGGTGGTTCAAGATGCGAAGAGGTGAAATGTGAAAGGTAGAGCGAGTGGAGGAGTTACAGTGGGGGGTAAGAGATGTATTGAGGAGTAAGGAAGTAAAATGGTGGGGTCGGAAGGGGTTAAGGGAATAGAAGTGGAGATAGGAGGAAATAAGTGGATTTATATTGTACTATATATTAAAAAAGAATGGAAGGAATATATGAGAGTGATGGGGGAGGAGATGGAAGAATGAAAGAATAAGGTACGTAGAAGGGAACTGGGAAGGAGATATAACATTCAGGGGACACGGAGGAGGATCAGTAATTGATTACCTGATAGTAAGCGAAGAAGCAAGAGGGTATATAGAAAGTATGGTAATAGGAGACAGGGTGGAATCAGATCACTTCCCAGTGGAAGTAACATGGGGATCAGGAAGAGAAGAGAAAATTATGGAACAGGATGAGAAAAATGGAGAGAAAAGAAAGGAAAAGGAAAGGTATGCATGGAGCGAAAAAGAAAAGTGAGGTATGGAAAAACATTGGAGAACGTGGTATGGAAGGAAGTAATAAGAGTGGAAGATATGCCAGAGAGAATTAAAGGAAATTTGAAAAAAGAGCAGTAAATGAGAAGGGAAAGAAAAACAGGATGAGAGGGTAATGCACGATAAAAAATGGGTAGAGGCAAAAATAAGTTAGGGAGGCACTAAGGAAGGAAGAGAGGGGAAGGAACCGTGGGAAGAGTATGTGAGGGTGTAAAGGATATGGAAAGAGGAGTACTAAAAAAAGGAGGAAGAAGATAGGGAGATTATAAATGGGCTAAGATCGGAGAAAGAGGTATGGAGATATATAAGGGATAGAGGAAAAGAGAGATCGGGGGAAGCAACGGAGAATGTAAGAATAGAGGATTGGAAAAAGAAGTGTAGGGAGGAAGTAATGGACGAGGAGTGTAATGGGGAAAGAGAGCAGGAAAGAGAAGGGGTGGAAGGGGAAAAAAGAGATGAACGGAGAAATTACGGAAGAAGTAGGACAAGAAATACAAAAGATAAAGAGAGAAAGCGCAGTGGGACCGGATGGTGTGCCTTTTTGCGATAAAGGATTGTTCTCATTATCGTAAAAAGGCTATTTTCTCTTCTCCTTATTTCTAGTTTTTTTCATTACGCCTCATCTACAATACCTGCATCCTGACTCATTACGCGTGTCTAATTTTTAGATAAATATTTTATTCTGAGATTAATTTGTTAATTAAATACAATTTAAATGATAGATTGCTACATTATTTTATGGAATTGATTAATTTTAATGAATTCCTATCACTTACACATTATTCCCTTTGATCATTTAAAATATTTACAATCTCTACAGTAGAATCCAAAGAATTGAATACGTCTAATACCGTTTGACGATACACTATGAAGGCTAGACTAACTGTTTTATTATGTGCTAATGCAAGTGATGGCTGTAGGATAAAACCACTTCTTGTTTACAACTCAGAAAATACCTCTTTATTTAAACACAATAATGTGTTAAAGTCTAAACTTCCGATCATGTGGAGTGTGAATACAAATGAATGGGTGACACGTCTTTGATTTATTGGAGTAGCTGACTGATGTGTTTGTCCCAAGTGTTAAAAAAATTCTTTAGGATTAAAATGTTTGCTGTTAATGGATAATGCTCCTGCACAATCACCAAGTCTGGCAGAAAGCCTAGAGATCAAATTTATTAAAATATCTTAGATCTGGTACAACTCTATAGCTGCACCGATGGATCAACGTATTTCAAAACAAAAACATCTCTACACCAAAGCTCTATTAAATAGATGCGTGGAGTGAAGTCTTCGGATCCGACTTTACAGTCAACCAGGAGAAAACTTTTCCCAGAATGTGACCCAAAAAAGATGCTCTTTGCTTTGAAGAATCGGACCAGGTAGTTGATGAAATCTTACCACGAGTAACCACGAGTAAGAGTATGGGCTTGGAATTAGATGATGCGGATGTATTGAAGTTGGTGGATGATCACTATGAAGAACTTACCATACAAAAGCTTGAGTTGCAGAATGAGCAAATAAAATCATACAGGAGACACATTCTTTAGGGGAAGAGGAGGTTATTATGCAATGGTTACTGTTGTTATGGGTACTTGCTATGGTTAAGAGACTATGGTAAAAGACATGTGAAGTAAGTAGAGTGATTAATCTTTTCAATGACAATGTTATGTCGTACTTTAGAACAGTCCTGCAACAAAGAAAAAGACAAGTTTCTTCAGATTGATTTCCTGTACGAAAAGTAGACGATAAGTCGGGAAATGAACTACCTGAAAACATACAGAAAACCACCAAATTTGGCTATTCGCTGATTTGGCTGATTTTGTCAAAGGGGATTTGTCTTAACATCAATTGCCTCGTCTTCCTCGACCGTTACCGCAAAAACAAGTGTATTTTAAATTATTTAATTGTAAACAAATATTCGCGTTTAATATAAATTTATTTTTATTTATCTAAAATTAATTTTATACTCCACATTACTCTCCAATTGAAAAATAACTCCACAATTGAAAATGAACTTTTTGATATCGTATGGGTCACGAAATATTTCAGACCTTATCTTTATGGTTGACATTTTTTATTTATATCAATCATAGACCTGTTCTTTAGTTTATAAAATTAAAAGAACTATATTAAAAATTAGTTAGATGGCGTTTAAGACAAGAGGAGTTTGATTATGAAATAACTTAAAAGAAAGGTAAAAACAATACAAATGCTGATTTTCGTGCCAGAATCCAAATGTTTATAATGCATATAATCTTATCAATATGCATTATAAACTATACTCAAAGAAAACAAAATTTCTAATATGGAACAAATTAATTGTATTTATATTAAATTTAACGAAGTTTACGACCACTGTCTAAATGGATAAGTTCGTGAACCGATGTCCCACTGTAGTTGCTTTTTACACATATTTTAAATGAATTTTATAATAGAGACTGCATACGTATGAGCTAGTGATGCTAAAATATACTGGTTGGCTAAATGAAAGCAGCGTTTAAATTGCCATACTGAATGACTCACATTCTTGGGAATTTTGCATTACTTAAGTCCGATAATATAATAAACTAATAATTTGTGCATCTATTAACATTCAAACATTGGACCTTGTCGAATAATTAGGTAATGTATTTCGCTGATGCATTTTAGTTTGAACTTGTTTCAGAAAATAAAATAATAATGTAATGCAACGTAATGTGATATGCTAATATCCTTCTTTTGATAGTAAAGCATATACACAATACAAACATACAAACATTTGTTGCGGGTTTTGCTTAGCGTCATGGATTCTTCGCTAATTGTTTTTTAAAGAGAATAGGAATCTTTATTTGTAGGTTAATTTTAAATAATTATGTAAATAATGTGTCGTATGTAAAATATAAGCCCTACATCTTAAAATATATTACAATAAATGAAATATAGTGATTCAAAAATGCTTCTTGAACATTTTCCACTGTCCTGCCTTGGGCATACTGCCGCCTGATAACGGAGAGGTTGAAGCTCGATCTGATGGTGCACGGCCGGAACTTCTTGTCCCTCGATTATTCTGATATTTTGGTGCGCCCTTGGTCCTTGTTGTCTCTTCCAAATCGTGGTGACGATAAATCCTCGATTAATGACTCCTATGATGATTCATGCGCTGGTTAATGCTAATTCGTCTTGAATTTCTGGTTTAGTTCTTCTTCCCCAGTTTTTATCAGCTGCAGATCTTCACCCATGATTTCTTGTGATTTTTCCTGTCTGTTGTCGGTTTGATGAATAGAACTGTTGCTTAACTAAATCTCAAAGCTGTTGATGACTGGAATACTGACTTGTTGCTATGGACGAATGATCGATGTATGTGTTTGAATATTACATCCATCTTTTATCTTTATAATTCCTGTGGCGTGAATCACGACTTAATCTCTTTTTCCGCTACAGATGGCTGAGACGACTTTGGGTTGGTTGGTGCTGAACATCCAAGTATTTATTGTCATCATCTTCTTTCAGACCGTTGGTTTGCGCCTATTCTCGAGACTGCTTTTTGGCAGTATAGGTAGTGAATCGCTGCTATGATCCAATACTCGTGCAGCTGTGCGTGCGTTAGCTGCCAAAAAAATATATTAGATGTATTGACTTCTTGGATTCTATTGAAAAGATCTTTAAATAGTTTAAATAGTGATTTATTAACAGACGCAAAATATATGCAGCACGCGGCTTGCATGTTATAAATTCGTTTCAGGCAAAGGCCTATGTAGCGTTTTCAGAAGAAAGTCCAAATAGATGGATTTTTGACACAGGAGCATCGGCTCATGGCACGTATCAAATTTTTTTTTAATGTATAATCCATTTACAATAATACAAACAATTCTGACAGCTGATGGGCTAGAGATAAAAGCTGTTGAATATGGTGATATAGATGTCGAAATATGAATAGTCAGGGAAGTAGAATACTCTGGGACACATATGGTATGTGCTTAAATGTAAGTCCGATAGTTTAGTTCAATCTCCAACTTTACACAAAGGTTGCAAATGAGAAATTAATTCAGATAGCATTCGTTATTTTCTTATAGGATGAAAAATTATCACTGCCCATCAAATTGATGGTTTATTCGATATGAATATGAGTGTTAAAATCGGAATCCAAAAATCAAAAAGTTTAGTTTATTATGAAAGATTTAACCAACAAGAAAAGAGTCATACCAAAAAAACTACTTGTTTACCGAGGAATAGTAGTTGAATGTGATAGATTTGAATTGTGTTTAGGATGTATTATAGGCAAACAAAGTCAACAGCATTTTGGGTAACCGTGCTGGAAAGATTTTTAATCCAGACATCGACGAACCAATGTCTACATCATCTTCACCCTAACTGTTTTATAGTTCCTGTGAGAAAATTTCCAAAAGTACCTCCGGATAGCCAAGCTGCCCGCACCTTGGGCAAGTATGGAGACTGGGAAATTCATGGGTTGGCGGATTTGTGCATAGGCAAATTCACAAGACCAAGGCAACACGCCAGACTGCCCTCTTGAGCGGCCACAGATCGCGGCAAAGTGGACAGCAAAGCTCTGCGCGCCGTAGAAACATAAGGGTACCGTGTGGGATTCATGGGTTGCTGATTTACAGACTACACTAGTATAGTTATTAAAAGCGATTTTTAGACTAAAGACTTATTAACTTTTTCCGTAATCGATCGAAAACAGCGGTGAGCTTCTCTATGTGCTCTTGAAGAGATGTGGACCAGATAATAATGTCATTGAGACATACTTTACAATATTGTTAAGTAATCCAAGTAAAACAGTTTTAGATTTGTTTGTCGTCGGAATTCACTGTGATCTGATGGAAGCCGGAGACAAGGTCAAGAGTTGTATAATATATATTTCTCCCTAATTAGTCCAATAGCTCACCAGTCCTTTCATTTAGTTTCCTATAATCAATTACTATCCTGAATTTTAGGCGACCTGATGCATCAAGCTTTTTACAATTCGAATGGCGTATCATGGCTTGTTCCAACATATTACTAATTTGTCGTTGTTTATGAATGTAAGGATAATGGTAAGTTTTTGATTAAATTGGTGACTCAATTGTTAATTTAATTTAATAATTAATTGATTACCCTCAAAATGATTTCAATTTCTACAATTTTTTAATTTGCCAATAGGAGTGTTTGTTTTTTTATTTTACAAACGATTTCCAATTTGTTTTTAATTCTCATTCCACGTAACAAATAAGGCTTTTCGTGTTATCATTGAATTTACGTGTTATACACGTAAAACGTGATGAGTAAACCATATATTTATTTAAACTATGTACGGAAACAATTATTTTCACTACAGCTTTCTTAGCAAAGAAAATATTAGTAATTTCTATAATTAACAATCATAATAATAAAATAACCATTTTTTATTATTGTTAATGAATCTTGGATAATATAATTTGATAATGAATTGTAATATTAATATATTTAATACATGCAATAATGCAACGCTATATAAGTAAGATAATCAGTAAAACACTATTGAATGAGTTTTTTAAAAGCGATATTACAAATTATATCGTTTAATAATTGTTAAAAGTAATTTGCAATAGCGGTACATGTTTATATTAGCTGTATTTTACGGAGTAATTAATTCATATTAGAGAGAGAGAGAGAGAGAGTAAAAATTTGTGGACGGGATGGTCACCCTATTTTCCAAAGCAAAGGTTGATCAATTTAAATGAATTAAAACTAAGTGTTCCAAGAACGGAATAAATAGCTAAGTTAATAACAATAAATTGATTAAAGCACATAAATAATACCTTCAGATTTATACCACAGATTTGACAAAAGCGAAAATCTATAATAAAAAGATTAGGTCCGAGAAATTTGCCGTGATGAAAGAGAGAAAACATATCTCTCTCTCTAGATATGTATCTTTTTCTACATCGATGAAAGATCACAAAACATCTGGGAAGAGAGGCTATGAAGAGAAGGAAGAGAGGCTATAAATTATCTTAATCCCGTCTGACAGATATTTTTGTACGACTTGAACAAAGCAGCATAAAAAAGAAGATCATAAAAATTGCGCACGATGTATATTCTTCATCTCTCTTTCTCAACTAATTTTCTCTAACATATGCGAATATGAAACGTATTTGGTTTTGCTGCGGTTGTCTTGACTCCAACTCCGACTTCCCTCCGCCTATATGCACGACGGCGGCGAATGTTATTCAGCTGGAGGCTTTGGTCGACTATTCTAAACGTAGAATTCGCTAACTGCATGTATAAAAAACTAGTAGTTATACATAGCAAAACTTTCCGTTGCTTAAATTATTTTGAATAAATTACCAAGTTTTGATTTGTTTGATTATCGATATATTTATTTAATTGATAGTTTTTTGGATGTTTTATTCGTTTATCAATTTAGTTGAAAGCTATGACCAATATGTCGATAACAGACTCATAAAAATTTTCTAGAACCAGATCATGATTTTTATTTTACACCATTGGATTCGTTGAGCGTCAATAATCATTTGCTTGCTGAAGAATCTTCCAACCCAACTTGGGTCATCTAGGGTCAACTCGGAAACAATTTTTAATTCTATTGCACCAGACTCACAAAGTGATGGGTGTTTTCAATCTAACCTTACTCATAATATTTCTCAATCTTCGGATAACGAATTACCATCTACTATCTCAGTTTCAACAAATCTATTAACAAATTCTATAGATGATTGTTTCACACCAACAACAGTGTCTTTTGATCATGTTGATATAAGAGTTGAAGATTCATTTGCTCATTTTGAGTTACTCTTTATAAATTAGAACAATTACGTAACCAATGTTTTACCAATACCACAAATTGAGAATTTTGCTCAATCAACTCTCAACTCAATTCCTCTGAATGAACATCCTTTAACGTTCAACATTTTTTCAATCATTCCAAAAGCAAATTTCTTTCTTAAAACAAATTCTTCAAAGTAGGATGTTGTTCCAAATTTGGAAACTAACACACCAAATAAGGATAATAGTCTTTGTTCCACTACTTTAAGTAATAAGTTCTTGTTGAAATACCCTTCACATAACGTAACCAAGTACTACAACTTAAGATACAATATTCAATATTGAGTCAATTTTCACTAATCATAAACCTTTGTTAAATAACTTTCTCAGATATATATTCAATCTTACTAATGTCAATTTCAATCGTGACAAAATTAATTTTAAAAAGGTTTATTAAATTTAATTCAGATACAAAATTTGATCAAAAAGATTACGCTCTACGCTCTTCGCAGCTCATTGTTCAACATATTTTGCAAGTTTGAGAGGAAGTATGGGCGGCAAGAGAGAGAGAAAGAGTGTGTGTGTGTGAGAGAGAGAGAGGAGATAGAAAGGATGCTAATAATATATGAGAAAAAGATTTTGTGAGTGGATAAGTCAACTCCTAGTGACATTGTGTTACAGGAAGTTAATTTGAATAAGTGCTGGGTAAAGGGGGTAAAGAAGATAGTAAAGTATGAAAAAAAGGTATGAAAAAGTATGAAAAAAAGGTTATGACAGGGGGGATGAAAAGAATTGATAGTAAGGTATATGTGTGCTATTGAGGATGCGGAAAAGAGAGTGACAGGGATTAAATGAGTGAAGGATCGAAATAAAGTGTATGAGATATGTGGATGGTCGATGAGAGAATGGTATGATAGGATGATGGAAGGTAAGGGGTGTGAAGTGGAAGTGGAGAAAACAATGGAGGATGTATAAATGCAAGAGTGGAGAGAAAAAATTAGGGTAGGCCGGTAAGTATAGGGAAATAGAGGTGGTAAGAACGAGGCCGGAAAATCTGGGGTGGAGTAGGAATATGAATGCAAAAATGAATTCAAGGAATATGGATTAAAGGAAAAGGGATGATAGGAACGTTTAGGTGTGGGAGTATGGAACGAAGAAATAGATTTTGGATGAAAGAGAGTGAAATATCTTGTAGGCTATATGGATCAATGGAGGAAACAAGTGAGCACTGGGTGAATGAATATGAAATGTTTGGATAGACGATTTCTTTTATTTTTAAATTTGGATTTATTTATTTTTAGTTTTTTTCGTTTCAAGTGGAATTAGTTTTGCGCAAAATTTGTTGAGTATATAAGATTTTGTCAAGAAATTTTATGTTGACAATAAAGGTTATTATTATTTATAAAAACTAGTAAGCAACGTGTAATTAAAAGTTAATTAATTTGTTAAGGTATTCAGAAATGAAAATTACTTACATTGAAATAAAATTATTTACCTAGAATAAGAATTCTTAACCAAAATATATAATAAAATTAATTTCTACTCACATTTGCACATTAGCCATTGTTTACACACAGGAAAAGTGAGCGAGAAAATACGCATACTTAAATTAAATTTTTTATACTGGTCTTAACAACTACTAATAAAATTTTATCCTTTGGTCTACCGAATTTTTGTCTTTTAAATTTTCGATCGATCGTGACGCGAGGGGCTGGCATCGTGCCGTGCCATCCCCTCGCGTACTCGACTTTGAGAAGAAGTTGGTTGTATCTTACTTCTCATAAAAAGTCTATCAAATAAATTATTTTTTCAATTATCTCTTTCTCTAAGCGACAGGAGCATTCGCGTAAAAAGCTACTTAATGTGCCACTAATTTCCTTTCGTCTCGGTTTTCCTCGTACTATCTGTGTTCAAAACTTCATACGCGAGTTACATACGGCATGCGTGTATCTATTTTTTTCAGTATAATAAATCGTTTAAATACGTTTTATATGTTTCTGGCGTTACAATACTTTTAAATAAATATTTGAAAGTCAGAACTTGTTTTTATTCCATCGCAAAAAATTCCGCTTTACTATCTTCCTCCTTACGGAAATTATTATTAGTTTAACATGCGAAGCACAAGAGTCACTCAAAAGCGGCCACAGATCGCGGCAGAGCGAATAGTACAGCTGTCCATGCCGTAGGCAAATATGGCGAGCGGGGGATTTATGGCTCGGCGAATTCGTGCAAGTGTGACGCAGTACGCAAATATAGGGACTGGGGGATTCATGAGTTGGCAAATTCGTGCATAGGCGAATTCAAAAGCTCAAGGCAATCCTTTTAACCTTTTTAAGTAGATCAGTTGAAAGCCTCGGATCATTTCAAAGAAGAAAAGCAATGAATGAAACAGTTAAGGCCCAGCAGAAAGCGGGCGAAGATTTTCAACACATCCTAATTAACATGAAAAAGGACCCAACGCCAAGGAAAGACAAAACCGTATGTGGAAAGAAGAAGGAATAATATAGATAAAGCTTGAAAATTGATGCTAACAACATGAGTGGTTTTATAGAAAATCAACGAGTAGTTTTATGGAAACAGTAGAAAATTGCTACGATGAATTGATGAAGTACGTCAAAAAAATTGAAGAAAATTTAAATAAATCCAAGGGAGATAGTGAGGATTGAAGAAGAAAGTTGAGAACATTGTAAAATAATTTTATGAGGAAGCAGCAGAATCGGAAGAGTCAGCGGACGATGAAGATGGGAAGGCAGTTTTAACTATGTAAAAGTTGAGGAACTGTAGAAAGAGTATTGCACAGTAGAGAGGGAAGCAAATAAAGTAGCTGACATAGAAGCAAACCTGGTGATGTTTTCTTCTGCCAGTACAAATTGTGGAAAATTGAAAGTATTGTATGACACAACGGAATGTCTTGGAGTAATACAGAATTTATGGGTAAAGATTGGGGACCATTTTTGGGTACAATCGTATGTCGAAAATGAGCCTCAGCAACAAATAGGTTGTTCGAACAAAATTTAAAGATATAATGGGCTTTCTGGAAAAGGGGTTTCTATCCTTAAAACACTAGGGACAAGGAAAACTTGAAAATGCACCTTTTGCAATGGAAGTAATCAGATGTACGAGTGTCAAAAATTTAAGAATCTGTCGGTTGAAGAAAGGCTGGATAGAATCAGTTATGTGAGCGATGTTTGAAGCACTTACCCACAGAAAAGTGTCGAGTGAGGATATTATGTAAAATGTGTGGAAGAACACTTGCTACACAAACCATTTCAAAATACACAGCTAAATACAGAACAGACAAAACAAATATATAGAAACTCGTCGGAAACGTGATGACCACATAGCGGATCCCATATGTCATAGACCTGGTAGTTGGAGTAAACAACGGCTATGAGACCCCTACCCCCACTACCCTTTGCACACTTGAAGGCTATCTTCTAAGCCCCATCTACTGGCTTCTTGCGTAGGCGGGGCCATCATTGTTGCGGCGTTCTGATGGGCTGCTAGAGCGTTATCAGCATTATCAGTGCTTGTCATCAGCATTGGCTCGACCAATGGCGAGTGGGAGGGCCACGCATCCCACACCCTACCTACCTGCACCCCCCACCATGACTCCATGTTTGTCAGTTGGAAGCTTCGCCGTGCTACGCGAGAATGGTGGAGATAACGCGAATCCAAGATGGTCGCACGTGGTCTGGCTCAAAAGCACGTGGAAGCTCCGTCCCGCTATAGATAACGCGAATCCAATTTGGCCGCCGGTCGAAATGTAAACAAAAACGCACGAGAAGTTGATAATCCTCATTCTTAACATGACGCACACAACGATCTGCCTTTCTTGATGGAAACTATGATTCCACGATACAGAATCATGTTGCCATATATCTACGTCGTCAAAACGTTACCTATAATAAGCCTATTTACGGTGGATTTGCTGTTTTAGAGTTATCCAAAAACTTGATGTATGAAGTTTCTTACAAATACCTCAAGCCAACGTGTGGGGATAGATTATATCTTTGTTATATGGACACAGTCAGTTTTACTCTATACATACAGAGACAATTTATATAATGACATGAAACTAAATTTAGATTTGATACCTCAAATTTCTCTATCGATATCCAACTGAATATACCTCTTCCTCACACAAGGCAATTCCTGGTAAAATGAAAGATTAATATGGTGGGAAAATTATGTATGAATTTGATGGTTTATGGGCTAAATTGTATTGTCACCAGAAGGAGAATACAATTACAAAGAAAGCAACAGGATTTAAAAATTGGTTGTCGATAAATAAGTTTGGGTACAAGAATATAAAGATTGTTTGTTTGATGAGAGGCCGATATCTAAACAACAGTATATATTTAAATCTATCAAGAATACAATCTGTACAAAAAAAGAAAATAAATTGGCACTATCCCCATATGATGATAAGATATTTATTTGTGCAGACGGCATTAGAACGATGGCTTGGGGCCATAAAGACATCCCTCCACCCTCAAACGAGTAGCCTGGACACACACATCCACACACACATATATATA
>WYDF02003555.1:0-14005 GCA_009867245.2 Adranes taylori
ATATAATGTAAAATGATTTAAATAAAATAGTTAGAAAAAAGTCTTAAATAAAAATAAATTATCAGGTAATCTTGTGTTAATGACATTGGAGCGCAGTTCAGGTACAGTAGGGGTCAGCTCAGATAGATAAAATTATTTGAGCACAATTGGGATGTTGTATTAAAGACCTAATTGATTTTGTGCGCAATTCAGTTGCACCGCGACCACTGTACGCACTTGATAAAGGCTCTAAAGTCTCAAAGATTATTTCAAAATTTCAGTGAGAACCAACAGACGGACAGATTTACTCCAACCTTCTTTAATACACTTTTATTCATGCAAATATCGAATAAGTGGCTGTTTCTTGTAATATATTTCTTATAAGACTGGTGAAGATATAAAAAGTAGATGAGTTATATGAATAGATAAAAAAGTGAGATGGAATAGAAGGAAAGCAAGAAATAAAAAATCTCTCTTATTAACGTATTACGATTGCAATATTTCTCGAAAATAATGGTCCAGAAGACGACTAGACGAGTAATAAAAAATTACATAAAACTTATAATAAGAGTTTTTGCCTGCAACAAAAGTCACTCACACGTAAAAGCAGAAGAATTATTTTATGGCTTTCTTAAAAAAAAACCATAATCAGTTTATTTCTTTTGTATATTTAATTAGATAATATTTTTCATAGATTTAATGTTTTCTGTACATTACTTTACTTTAACCCCGTGCTAGTTTCGCGATATTTACTTATAAGAGTAATGACATATGGCACAAATATATCCTATTATTAAATTCAGATTAATAATAGGGTAATAATTCAGATTAATAAAGTCAAATGTAATAGAAATAACAAAAATAAACTACTAGATAAAATGAAGAATATTTGTAACAATAGGTATATTTGACCTGAATTAAAAGTCTGAGTCTGTATTGATTTCTTTCCTGTTGTTTTTTTTTTGTTTTGCGTAGGAAGTGGAGAAACCTTCAAAAGGCGCCGGATGCCCGTGCATCCGACAGTGTGGGATTTTTACCCTAACTAAAACTCCACTCCCTGTTGGAATTGTATATTGTTGGGAGATTGGTGAGTTTGTTTAAAGGAGGCTTTAGGATTTATCATCCTCTTCAGCCTGGAATTGGGAATTAATGGAATGCTTTTAGAATTTTGGTAAGCAGATAGCTTATATTCCTGTTGTCGATCCATCCCCATTTTATACATTTACTACAGAATTTATTTGATCGCGTGATGTCCAGCAATAGGAACAACAATCTGCAAATGTTGTTCGATGTTGTGCTACACTGGTTGTTATATCTTCGCCAATTAAAATTAAAATCTTTGCGGTCCGTTGATAGTTGACTTCTTTACTTGAGGTTTATTATTTCCCGGACAACATATTACGGGTTAAAGTTTAACCCGTATTTAGATTCGTTCTTAAGTTAGAATTTACCTGGAAATTGTTCTCAAATTTCTTTTCGTTGTAAATCATTGAAACTACAAAAACTGGAATTATTTGTATCCTGAATAATAAAACACTGAATTTGAGCAAAGGTACACCCAAAGTTATCATCGCGGAAACTAGGCGCGACGAAGGACCGTTGAAAGTTGCGTATAACTGAGTGAGAGAGTGAGAGAGAGAGAGAGAGAGAGAGAGAGAGAGAGAGAAATAGAATGAGCAGTGAGATATTATATTGGCAGTGTATTAGTCAACTATATTCGAAATATGACAGAGTTAATTTTAATTAATCTGAGTGTATCTGATAGCTTTAATCACGATTTTAAATGGATTTGAATCTCAGTTAATTATCAGAGTTTAATGTTGCGATTTTTAGTGAATATTTACACGTTAATTCCAACTTATATAGAGATCATGGTTATATTTATATTAGACGGGAAATTATGGTTGTCTGACTAATTAAATCAATAGTGTCGTGTTATTCCAGAGAATTCTGCTTCTTGGGAGGAGCTATTGATTATAAAAATTACGTTTGGTTCTTTATATGAAATTTTATATTTATTACGGCCCTAAGAGTGTTGGTACGAGCCCAACTTTGTTCTTATATGGTGTTAAAACGCGTGTGAACCTCGTGTGGAACATACTGTATTGCTGGTCGGTTTCTATGTTTTACGCAAAGTGTATGGTGTGCTACAATATACGTAGCGAAAACGTGCAAATTTATTGATTGACTGTGATAGCTGCAGCATGGTGACGGTGACAAAATTTCAACTACCCACGTTTTGATTGTAGAATTCTTCTTCTTTTTTCTTGGGAGAAATTTAGCTGTACTGTTCTGCTTTCTAGAGTGTAACGTACGTGTTTGTGTGGAGTGATACCTCAGGGGAGGGTAGATTTTCCCCTTTTGAAACCTCTGGTCGTTCTTCCTTTGGAACAAAAGGGTGGCGCTTTTGATTACTATCTTTCATTCAGTAGAGTTCGATTTTGCGAACCCACGCTTCTATCAGCTGAATTAGCACTGGAAGGAGAAGACCGGCTATTGGTGAACTACGCCAGACCGGAGCCACTTTGAGATGTTAGTTGTATTGTGCCACCCGTGTTGTGTTTTTTTAGCAACAGTCGCTAAAATTGCAACGTGTCTCCCAGGATATCGCAGGGGTGTTTCAGAGCAACGCGAACTGTTTTGATCATGGTAACTATCGCTTGTTTATTGGGAGAGAGCATTAGTGGCGTACTAAATATTCTCGTGTAAATTGCATTTTCTGATGTTTTTATATTGCTTTGTATTATTTTATTTGCAAAACCCAACAGCAACTATAATGTGTTAGTCAATAAATCATAAAATACAACCATCGGCCTACAAGACAACCATGGCCATTAAATCCTAAAACACAACAAGTGTTTTTGCCATATGATTTTTTTTTGACATATAACTTAAAGGCACTAATGATTGTGGATTCTCTTTTATCGGAATAACTATTGTCAATTGCGCTATCATAAAGTCTACTCAAAACAAGCAATATGGCTTTATTTTTATGAAAACAATATGAAATCAATTTAGTGAGATGTTGAAAAGCAAATAGTGATGAATTCATTTTTGTGAGGCAAATTTATTTTGATATTATATCCTTGATTTTCTTAGGCGTCCCAATATAGATGAGTTTTTTTTTCTAACAGTTGATTGATCAAAAATATTCTAGCGAAGTAGTTATCACCAGCAACCGTTTAATTTGTACCTTGTATTGGCTCCACCAATTTCAATACAATATCTCTACCGATATTAGAGTTACATTTGGTGGAAGAGATAATGTGGAAGCCTTCAATTTTGATACTAAACATTAACTATTAATTTTGAAATATATAACTAGAAATTTCTATAGAATCCATGGCATATCGAAATCGATTTGCTCCTTTATGACATTGGAAAGTATTCTAGTGGGCTTTATTTCCTCTTCTTCTGTAGCTGTTTAAAGACGGTATCTTCGACGTTATAAGCCCATGACCGACAGGCTTTGAGTACAATGCGCAATGGCAACTGAATGAAAGATTACTCTAGTGAATTTTGAGGTTCAAAAGTAAATGTATAGTCATTGAAGGAACACTGGAAAATGGACGTTAAAGAGGTGCAAACTGGAAAAAATTATGAAGGGAAAAGTGAAATTACTAATTACTGTTAAAAGTGGATGACCAAGTAAACTAGTAATTAAAAAATATATAATGAGTTATGAAAAGTCCGACAAAATAGTATAGGAAAACGGAAAGAAATCAAATCAAAGTTTTATATATGATTTCCTTATAGACCTATATGAAAGAAAGTGTAGTTCTGCATTTGAGTTACATACAATTGTACCAATATGAAAGGGAGTAGTGAAATTCAATAAGTGTAATATATTAATAATATTGTTGACATTAGACTCATTTATAGTGAAGCCGCAGTCACAAAGAGGACTAAGATTAATTAAGATTAATACCAATACTGTTTAAGTGGAGACGAAAATAATCATGACCTATTCTGATTCGGTTAACAAATGAAAAAAACCTTCTTGATGAGATATCTAATTCTCGAGGTAGGGAAGAGGTTTACTTTTCTATCTTTGTTTGGATCGGACCATTCTAATTACCAACTGTCTGGAGCGGTAGATTTGTTTGTAGAAGTATACATTGATGTGTATACTGGCATGTTCACTAGGATGCCGAATTGTCCGAGTCTGGCTAATATATAAGAGCTACGTTTCAGGAATCATTAAATGCCCAGGGATCCATAAAATAGTAACATGTATTTTATGTTCCAAATCAATATTGATGTTTTAGAGTTTTATTATTATTTATTATTATCACCATGGGCTGCCTGCCGAGTACCGCTGCTTAGTATTGCAGCCAAATGGTTTAGTGTCTTTCCCCTAATCGCTTAGTCATATTGTTTCAATACTTTCTGGGCTGAAAGTTTTTGTACAAATTCAGATATAGTTTTCCTTCTGGATGCCAAAGCTGTCTCGCATTCCTCCAGACACCATCTGCAGTCTACTACGGCAGCGTGAAGGCCAATTTATTTCATATTTTCATATGAGGTTCGTGTCCTGTTAGCAGGTTAGTTATCAGTTTGATTTTATTCCTACCTAGTTTAAACAAATCTAAGATTTTCTTCGTACATGGTTTTCTTATAAAGCACTTACTATGTTGATTTCCTGCTGATTTCGCTTAGCAGTCTTATGTCTTGGATTGGTCTAGTTTCTTATAGGTTCTGTGATGGAACTAGCCGCTGTTACCAAAACCAGCTCTAGACTAATAAATAGTGTGCAGGATGCCTTCTTTGGTAATGCATCTGCTGCTTCCTTGTCTACAATGCCCCCATGCTCTGGTGCTCATACCAGTGTGACTGAGTTCGTCATAGCCACTCTACACATTGCACTATGCATTCGTTCGTTAGTGCAAATACGTTTCTGGTGTTATTATGCGCCTGTTATAGTGCCGCCTGAGTGTCATTTACAATAAAAGTCCGTTGTTTTTTATAGTTTCTTCTTATGTTATCCTTAACGGAATACACATATTTCGGCCTGAAAGACAGGCAAAATTAATAGAATATTGTATTTCGGTCTTTCTCCGTATATTCCTGTTCCCATATTTCCAGAAGCCCTTGAACCTTCTATGAATCAGACAAGAGTAGATTCGATTCCGGAAAGACTGAAGGGTCTTCTTTCTACAAACCTGAGTCTATGTTTCTGTATATGTTGTAAATTGGAGATATACAATCCGATTTCATTTAAAGTATTTCCTCCCCTGTAATCTTAGTGTCTATTTTCTTTGCCTAATTCGGTCTGTTAATTTTTAGGCGATGGGGCCCGGCTTCCGCCTCTGCTTGTTTGATCAATTCTACTGGCGGGAGATCTAGCAATACTTCAAGCTCCGCCATAGTAGTCATTTTCATAGCTGACAATTTATGCCTTGTTTCTGTCTGGAGTGGCTTTTTCCACCAGACCGTTGCTCCGTAAGTTATGGACGGCCTAATAATCGACTTGTACACCCAATGTACCAAGTTGTACGTCAGTCCACATTTATTTCCGTACACATCTCGTATAATTGCGAAAGTTATAACCGTTCTCTCTATTGTTCTATCAATTTGCAGGTACCAAGAAAGTTTGGAATCAAGTATGACTCCAAGGTACTTAACTTCCCCCTGTAGCGATACTGGTGTTGCGAGGATGGCTTAGACTGCTTAAGCCTTCTAAATTCCTTGTTCTGGTAAATTATACAGCTGAAGTTATCTTATTAGGATGTTTTGGAGTTGGTGTTATTATGTATAGATCTGATGATAATAAGTGAATCAAAAAAAATCTACATATTTTCATCAGTAAAAACATCAAAAACCGTAAAACGTCAAAAATTGATGGAAGTTTGAAGGATAACTTTATATTGAGAGCTGGAAAAAATATACCTATTAAGGAGAAAGTGGCGGTACAGGATCCATTGGAAAAGAATTCTATCTAATTTCTCTCATGCTAACTTGATGATCCAGCTAGAACATATTTCTAACCAATACGGAGGATATGCATTTCCAAAATAACGTGAGTCATAAAATTCAACATATTTTTGAAATACTAATAGTTTTTCTACTTTCTGTCCCAACTATATATTTGAGATAATATTTTATTATCAATACTAAATTTTTACACTTAACCCTTGTATTTTTATTAGGATTTGAAAGCAGAAAACGAATTTAATATTATCGCAATATACTTGGTTTTATTTCACGATTTAAGGCAGGGATATCTCATTCCCGACATTGAGTGGAAAAACACAAAATAAAATTCAATACATTTGGAAATTGGCATATATCATGTTACATGTACTGTTGTGTTATGATTGTAGTAAAACGAATTATGATCAGTATCTTATATGGCCACTTCAACTAAGATGAGTTAACAACAGTTGGTAAATAATGCAAGATTTTTTTTATATTAAATTGATCTGCCATATTTCCTTCAATTTCCTTTTTGTTCAAAATATATCATGTACATATCTATTTATTTTATTTTTGTTTTGTAGCTTTTGTAAAATATGAAAATAAATACACATTTTTATAAATTATTTTTACCTTATTTCTAAAATTATTAAAAAAATCAATTATTAAATAAATTATTTAAAAATTTTCTTACTTCTAACATTATTTAAATAATTCAGGATGGCTAGATTTTGGGAAAGCTGGTTATTATTTAAGCAAGAATTGTGCTAGACGAACTAGTGCAAGAAGGACAAATGCCTGATAACACATAGAGTTTCATTTAAATTTCTGTTCGTGAAATAAAGTATAAATTAGAAACATTTGAAACATCGTACTTATGTCAGAATTTCGCTAGGAGAATCAAAGAGCAGGGTTATTTCTTTCGTCGGATAAAAACAAGACTGATGACGTAAATTATACAAATTATACGTAGCAGGGAAGATTCTCGCTAACTGGTGATAATCGGTAGACCGCATAGCGCGCTGTTATCCGTGAACATAAGTATGATTGGTAATCAATGAATAGTTGGTGAAAGTTGTATTAATATAAATGAAGAACACAGAGCTGATTGGACATGAATCTATTATGGCCAAAAGTAATTAGTAAAATAGTAGCGTACGTAGTTAGGTGAAAATATATTAAGCTATAGCAGTTTACTAGAGAAGGCGATAAGTGGTGAGAGACATTGATCACAACCTTGGTAGGAAAATAGCTAGCAAAAAAATGAATAAAAGCTACAAAGCTACGCACAGCCCACATAAAGCAAAATAGTTGGTTAAAGGACTAGATTCTTGTCCGTCAGGGTTTTCAAAATAAAATCAGGAATTAAATTCAATTAAATTATAATTTATTCTAAAATTAAATCATGAATAAATTAAAGTACTAAATATGTATCGGTAGTTAATTATCTAGCACAGCAGTGTACGTTATTTGATAATACGTAAATAGTTCTTTTCAGATCAAATTCTTTGAAAAAAGTAAGCTAAATTGATTAGGGCACAAGTTTAAGTAATGAGGTAAATTAAAATAAATTAAAATGACTTAATAAGGTCATGTGCATGGTTTTAAGATGCTATCCTCACGCATTAATTGAACACAAGTACTAATTTATATTATTATTTGATGAGACGTTAATTAATTTATTTTGAATGCACGAGTTACAATTTTATTTGCATGTACGCATTTCTTAGATTATTCTCAATACGTTTCTTAAGTCTATGCATTTCATTTATTTTATCATTCTCGACTCTTAGAGACGATTTGTAATTGTTAAGAGTTGTGCAGTACCAATAACTTTCTAGACACACTTACGATTAAATCTGAAAGGCACGCAGATTGCAAAGTCTTTCGTAGGAATTGCAAAGTGTTGTGTTTTATTTAAAATAGTGCTGGGAAACTGGGTGATTATCTCTTCAAAACCTGATAAGATTATAATTTCATATCGTAAGCGAATAAATTAAAGTGGGTATTAAAGTGAATAGCATTTGTTTGTGGATCATTGTTTGTGGATTAGTTTGAGTTCCAACCAAAAAAACAATTTGGACCCACCACTGAGGGCAACGCTTAGTAATTTGTAAAAGTATCATCTTGTAGATCTCATAAAGTCCAACATAAATGTGCTATCTACTATTGTTATACTATTATATTATATGTGTTTATATATTTTATCTGGGTTACTATGGCAACCAATAGAGAATATTTAAACTATTAAAAACTATATTTTCCAAATTACTAAAGTTCTATACTTATGTTGGGTACTATATTAATTGAAGCGCGAGAAATTCCTCAAAATGGCTCATTTTATTCAACTAACGGTTTCTGATTTATTTTGGATTTTTTAGCTTCGTTTTTTCATCTTTCACTGCAACCAAGTTATTTCAGGTAGGGCAAGATTTTCAGCCAACAATCCGAACTTTAAAAATCTGTTCATTTTAAACTTTTTAAATCGCAATTGGTTAAATAGTTAAAGGATCTTTCGATACAAAAAATTAAAAAGCTATATGAGACGCTTTTGACAATCTATACAATTCATTTTAAGTGATGTATCGTTACCCGTGTAACTGCTGCTTTGTAACGCTTTTTTTGTATCCTTATAACGCACGACACGTCACCGATGTTGGTTTAGTTACATAAGTAGAGTAACGATAATAGTGCCAGGCCAACGTGCCAAACCGTACCAATTGCTTCAACGCTACTTTTATGCCTACCGTTTCACTCGCTACAAAACGTAATCTTTGAACTATATACGAACACACATAACAATCGAAGAAAAGTTGTTCCACATTTAGGTTTCTACTTTCTGCCATAGCCAAAAAACAATTCAGAATAAGATGGATTAGACTCAAGAAATATATTCAACATTTTAATGGAACATGCGCAATTGTGTATTCTAAAACTGTAAAAAATTTTCTTCACAATGATATATCACATACCATAGTTATCTACTCAATTAATAAGATAAATCAATAATTATTATGTATCAAATGCGCGCTCACGAGAATTGAAACCATCACTTTGACGAGGTGGCCTAATAATATTGTCACACCCCACTCGGTTGGAGACTGGGGGTGTCCAAAGATAGAGCTGAATTCGCTATTCAGTATTCATCTTGTAGATCTGACTTTTATTTTAAATATGATGACTTAGATTTAAAATAAAAGTCATGGTACTTGGGAAATAAATAAGTAACAACAATTTAAAAGAAGTTAGACTAAATTGAAATAATTGTTTGCAAACATAATTATACTAAAATAAATTGAAGGGTAACAAGTACAAGTTTAATTTGATTAACATAATAATCATTCTAAGATTAACAACTGTTAGATTACAATAAAAATGATTATTATACTAGAAGATGATTTTTAAATTATGAAATTAGTTATAAGTTAACCATCTTATTAAATCAATATATAAGCAATCCCTCTAGCACAAGATTCAAAGTGAATAGTAAATATTTAAAACTTACATTCTTGTATCAGTTGTAGACGAAGACATTTTTATGAAGATAATCGCGCACAAAACTGAGCGACTGAGTTTTACTTTTAATTCTGGCCTGCTATCGGGGGGTATATCCTTATATATGCAAAAACCCCGCTTTTGCCTTCTATGTATGTTCCGCTAGTGAGTTACGCTAGACATTCCAATATCTTAAATCAAAGTATCTAGCTGAAAAAAGCTTCTAATGTAATTGCTTGCTATAAGTGAGTTTACTATGTAAGGTTGCAAGCGATAATTAAATTTCTTTGCTTTTTCACATTCCTTTGAAAACTACATTGTTCCCAACTAACTGAATTTGTATTATTTCTGTTCTCTATTTTACATTACGCGACAATATGAACCGATATATTCAAATACTATTCTAATGCGCATTACTTTGTTTATATGGTTAATAACAATATAAACAAAGTTACGTTGTCAGTAACAAAACATATACAAACAGTACGTGAATTAAGAATTTCGGTTTAAAAATTTAAACTTAATTTAAATATTATTACTTTGTTTATGTTGTTATTAACAACATAAATAAAGTAATGCACATTTGTTTAGTATTTCAATATCACTTTTCATATTATTACTTTGTTTATGTTGTTAATAATAACAATATATGGCAATAGTAGTAAGTAAATTTAGTTTATAATTGCAGAAAAAATGTTTGTGCTCAATTTACTTATCATTACTTTGTTTATGTTGCTATTAACAACATAAATAAAATAATGCGCATTTGAATAATATTTGAATATCTCTCTTCATATTATCACTTTGTTTATGTTATTAGTAATAACAACATAAGACAATATTAATGTGTACTTAAATTACATAGCATTACTTTATTTATGTTGTTATGAACTACATAACTATTACCTGGATATTCAAATATTAACTGAGATATTCAAATATGCATTGATTTGTTTATGTTGTTAATAACCATATAATTAAAGTAATAATATGTAAATAAAGTTTGAAGATATTTCATATTTAATTTAAATACTATTATTTTGTTATCAACAACAAAACTGTGCTTATGTTGTTAGGAAGAACATAAACAATGCCCCTGTCAGTAGGATTTGAATATGTCGGTTCACATTATGACTCTGTTTATGTTGTTATTCAAAATAAAGCTAGTAATAACATGTAAAATAAGTTCAAAATTTCAGTTTATAATATGCAGATTTCGCCTTGGCTTCACCGCCTGTCCACGTTTTCAATTTGAGTGTTCAATTTTCGTGATCATGCATCTGTTACATAATTATCGCTTTATTTTATTAATTGAGTAGATAAATATGACATGTGATATATCATTGCAAAGAGGATTTTGAACGGTTTTGGAATAAGCAATAAAATTGGGCATGTTCCATTTAAAATATTAAAAGGATTTGTTCAATCTAATCAATTTAATATTGTACTGTTTTTCACTATGGAAGTTAATAGAAAAATAAATGTAGAACAACTTTACTTACATAAAATTTTATCATATCTCTAACAATAGCCTATGCCAGCTAAAATGAAACAGACAGTAAATGTGCTACACACAAAATATGTCTACTACATTATCTACTATAGATATGTATATAATAGGTGTATAAGAAAAGTATAACTCACAGACTTTTCATAAATCGTTGCAGCTACATTTATATCTGGCACAGAAATTGATAAAATAAATCTTTCGATTTAAGTCACAAGGTTTTGGATTTAATATATCGCAATGCTTGTGACTAATTGATTGTTGTTTTGCCATTCTGTAGTCAACCAAATGAACAATGCAAATATAATTATTCAGTTTGCTACTAATTCTCATAGCTATTTCTTAGATATTCAAATCATTATAGAAATTAGTGTAAGTTATATTCTCAAGTTTCCGATTCCAGAAAGCTATTTAACTGAGTCACTTGAGGAACAGTGCGTAAGATCCAGTCTGTTTTCTAGTTCTGCGAATGTTCAGAATTGCCACATTACTTAATATTTCTCGCTAAACAAGCTTTGGTTTACAATCGACGTCACCCAAAACTAATTCAATGCAAGGAGTATTCTATCAGTTATTATTTTGATATTATGATTTTATCTTCTTTATACAATTTTTGTACCTATTTATGAAATTATCTAATTTTCAAAAAAGTTAAAAAAGTGATTTAAAAATTTATGTATGTAGATGTTTCATATACGTGCAATTTGAATAATTTGGATATACTAATATTAACTAAAAGCTCTATGTCAAATCAAATCAATCTTTATTGCCCAAAGTATTTACATGTAATACAGTAATAAGGGATCGTCAAATAATATATGTATTAGTATACTTGAATAAAAGGGTAGTTATTTTACACTTTTGCAGCTCGTAATTAGACGGTAGTCTAACTACTTGGTGTACTGCTAGATGGAAGTGAGGTTAGTTAAAACGCACACTAGTAAATCTAAAACTCCCACGATTCTTATTGAGCCACTTTTTCAATTTTGCAATTTTTTTTAAAAATTTCTATAATCTCTTTATTAACAAAAAAAAATACTGATAAACTCGAATTTCTTACAATTCGTCAGGCTTATATCTCAAATTAACAAAAACAATAAAACCTCGATAACTCATCAATAACTGACAATAACATCGAAGAGGTGAAGAAAATAGTTAAGGACTTCCCCTGCATCACTATAAGAGATGTTAAGATTTCCAGCTAGGATTACAGGTGTTGGCATTCCATTTGGCTTATGTCTAGCTATAGTTTGGATGTTATGAGCAAGAGATGAATAGCAATGAGGTTTGTTCTCTAACTGTTGAATTTCAATCAAAACTAGTGTCGAATTGACACTGATAGGAGCTCCTGAATAAAATCAACAACAATCCAGAATTGCAATCTGGAATGGATATAAAGTCGAAAATAAGGGCCCAATCGTACCAATGGAGACATCCTGATGAGTCAACATCGAAAAAAGCTGGCCACATTCGCTCGAATTTGAAAGTTCTATTCACTGTTCTCTTGGACATTATTTGCATAATGTCCATGAGTTCTTGCCACCAGGTTATGCGGTCAAAAAATATTAGTACCTAACACTTTTTACGAATGTACCACGATAATGCACCTGCGCACACTACGCTGCTTGTTTGTGAATTTTTGGCCAAAAATAGCACTGTTATGAATCCGAATCATTCGCACTCACCAGACGTGGGAAATTCCGACATTTTTCTATTCCCGTAGATAAAACAGAATATGTAAAGCCAACGTTTCGCCGATATTCATTAGATTAAGACTAAAAAGAGAGAGAGAGAGAGAGAGAGAGCACTTAAACTCCATATCGAAAATTGAAATTCTGCTTGCTTCGAAGAGATGAAAAAACGCTGGTGTATTATATCCAATGGGGATTTCTTTGAAGGAAACAATATTAACATCGAGCCATAAAAAAATATAATTCGAGAAAAATGATTATTCCGCGTATTATTTGATCATACCTCATATATAATTTTATATTGCTTAAAATAATAATTTTGTTAGAAGTTTGTTTAAATTCAATATATTAATGTTATATATTTATAACAATTAATGTTAAATTATTAATGTATTTGAATGTATACATTAATAAATGTAACATAAGGAAATGATATATGTTACTTACACTGCTATGACTCTTAAATTAGGTTTATTTTAATAACTGTTAGGTTTTTCAATGAAAACGTTGCATGTAAATATGTTGAAAAAGTTTAGAAAATAAATGGACACTTTTGATTGTACAAATTTTTTGCGCTCTATAATTATTAAGTTTATTGAGAGAACAACACTGACAACATTAGTCATAAATTTAGAAGTTTCTGAAAAGAAGTTTTTGGAAATGAGTTGAAAGAGTAATGACGTTGAGAGGCAAGTAATGCGCCATTTGCAAGAAAGCTTTATAAGCGAAATTCTATACGTATTAAAAAAACGTTTTCTTGATTTCATCGTAAGTCAGAGGCGCCCCTAACGCGCGTCTGACTATTCGACTTATGGCTGGAGTTAATCAAATTTAGGTTTTTTAAATTAACTGATCAAGGATGCGTTATCGTTGAAACATGATAGGAGACTACATTACGAGGGCCATAAGTTTTTGCTTAAAAAGCTATTATCACAATAGGTTTAATCCTTTTTATTATTTTTCATATACCATATATGTAAACACTTTTATGGTTTCTAAAGTCCAACAAATGGTTTGTAAAAAATGTTTGATTTGGAACACAGTTATATAATTTATTAGAAAATTTGGTATTCTTTTATATAACTTTTGTAACCAGGACTCCCGAGGCACTGGTTCTGTCAAATGCAAATTGGATCCAATCTTCAATGTTACCAAAAATGAAGATAGGAGATACACAACTGAATTTCTGTTAACTGATAAGATTTTATTTACTGTGTGGACTAATTGCATTTATTTTATTTCAATCTTTATGATAAGACGCGACGGGACGTTAGCATGTTTAAATTTGCGCAACACTTATTTGCGATAATAGATTGAAATGTTTTTTTTTCAATAAAGCTTAAAGAATGCCTTTTTTTATTTGAAATATTTCAGTAAAATGAAAAGTTAAATATATATATATATATATATATATATA
>WYDF02003566.1:0-27398 GCA_009867245.2 Adranes taylori
TCTGGGCAATTTTTCTAATATTTCTCTCCGTAAAAACCTTCCTCGGGCTAATACGAACTGAGTTTAAAAAAAATTAGTCAAATCGGTTCAGCCATTCTCGAGTTTTGTGCTTAGCAACACATTTAGCCATTCATTTCTATTTATATAGATAGTAGAAAAAGGTCAAATCGCATTAGAGAAGATTGTCATATTTTAGCTTTCGGTAAAATAATAATATGTTGTAAAAAACTAGCTGTTTCTTCCATAATTGTTCTATAAGTTTAAATTTGTTTAAAACAGTTTTGAAGTAATTAAGAATTATTTGACAAAAAAAACCTACATTGGCTGCTTATGTATTTTTGTTTACCTTAAGTTTGGCGTCATGTAGATGCTAAAATACTAAAATAATGTCTGAAAAAGTCTGCAAAAAATATATAAAAGTTTTATTTTCAAAATTTATCACTTAAATTACATAGTTTCTAGATTTATGATATATTTAAAAGTGGGAATAGAATTATTTTTATTCATTGTGAATTTACATCTAGTATATTTGCTGTCTTCTTTCGATCAACGCATACGCTGATATTTTATCTCCGTTTACCTTTGGTATAGTTTATTTCACTCTAATGCGGATGACCTTTTCTCTTTTAGAACTCATTTAGAACTCCAAACGGTATTCTTTATCGTGAATATTTTGTAAATATTTTTAATATGTATAAATATTTTCCATTATATATTTAGTTGTTTACGACGAAGTTCCTTAATAGTTGTTAGCTTCCAATGGCAAAATTTTAATTCCTCAGTATATTTACTGAGGAACAGTATATTTTAGAACAGTATATTTTTGCACAAAACTCTCTTGAAACTAAGAAAGCGTAGTATAAGATGCTAAACATGATCTTTTAAAGGTTCAAAGTTTATACTAGTAACGGCATTAGCTCCTCAGAATACTTATTTTTCTAATAAAATTTATCGAAATTTACTCATTTTGGACGAAAATACTATCAATTCCGTATAAGTTTATTAAACATGGCTATCGAAAAATGCTTATATACAACTCATTTGCAATCAATTTAAATTATTTTAGAACAAAAACAACGTAAAATGTTCAACTAGTATCCACAGATTGCTTTATATCGATCGACTTTTTCGTCTACAGCCGACATCAAATTGGACATTTTTAGGCTATTTTTCGTGTGCACTACATTCAAAATGAGGTTATCATAGAAAAACTCTATGGAAAACAACGTAAAATTAAAAAGAGGACAATTGTTACTCTTCATATAAACGCGTAAAACGATGCGTTCCATGTTTAAATTATATAAATGTTAGCAAAACGTAATATTTTTTAAGAATAGAAATGAACCGAGTGATTTAACCCTTTATAGTTTTGTGTCCAGACCCTTTACAACTTTCTGTACAGCATACGTTTGGTTAAAAACAAATGTTGTACCACTGTTTGTTTACAAAATGTGTCTATCTGTTATACTTTCCACGTCAATTTCATTATTAGCATATGATTCACAAACCAAGCGGGCCAACATTTTTAGGACCTGTTTTTTTTTTGGAACATGTACAACACTCCATTTAGGTATAAATGCAAGTATGAAATGCCTTGCATAAGGTATCCAAATTTCACGATACTATCTGTAGTTGTTCAAAAGCAATGAATATAAATGTCTAGAAATGTCCGTCTCAAACGCTACTAAAATTAGCAATTTGCTGGGATCAAGAATGTTTTAGAAAATTGTACCTTACACCTTTTTATTGACCTAGACTTTTATTTATTATCGTACAAATTTTGTTTACCACTTTTATCTTTCATATACCATATACGTACGAAGTACGTATAGGTATAAGAAAGATATAGGATTCATATTTTGTCAATCTTTTCTATTTCACCTTAGTACATGTCTTGTATTCAAATCACTGCAAACCATTTATATGTAATTTCAAGAGGGGGTCATAAGGAACAACCTACCATAAAAAGGAATTTCAAAAACATTTTTTTTTGTTTAAAAAATTTAAAAGAAGAATGAATTTCTCATTGTCTGTATGTACGTATAGATTGAGGTTCTAAATGAAACTTGGAAAGCATATGTAAGTCTAAGCACCTCAGTTCTTTCAATGTGAACAACTGAATACACTGAACCGATTTTGAGCAAAAATAAATTTTTCAAAAAACTTTTTAGTAACACCCTGTATATTATTATACTGTTTGATAGCTGTTGTAATTTTATTTAAAATAATACCACACATGAGCGGTCTAACTCTTATTGTTTCCAATAATGACCCTAAATAGCTCAAAATTTCGCTACTTGTCGCCATGGCAACCGACATTCAGCAATCATATTATATACGAATAAGGCCTTCACAATAGCTCTTATATGCAAAGTTAGAGGAAAAATTATTTTACGTTGTATGAGACATAAACTGCTTTTGTAATTTAATAAATGTTGTTATCAGTGGCAGGTGCACATTATAATTTTGAGAGGGGTTCAAAATGATTATTTTATTTAGAAAATCAGTTTTATTAAATATTTAACGTTTTATGAATTTAATAAATGTTGTTATCAGTGGTGGATCCACATTATAATTTTGGGATGGGTTCCAACTGATCATTTTACTTGAACCACAGTTTTAAAAAATATTTTACGTTTTATAATGGTGTGTTTGGAAGACATGTTGTTATTCCTGGCGGGTCCACATTATAATTTATGGAGGATTTCATACTAATCATTTTATTTAGAAAATTAGAGGCTGAAATTTTGTTTGCATATATTACCTTCTATTATGGGTTGAATGAAATTTGTGCCATGTCTCCAACTGGTATAGAACGCCACATTGCCACGTTTAAAGTTTAGGAAAACTTTTTGATATGTTTCAGAAATTATTATAGATCGGAAAAAATAATTGTAAACGACATGTTTCATATTATTCGACTGCCCGTTCCGTAGGCAAATATGAGGATCGGGGGATTTATAGGTTGGCAAACTTGTTCATGTGTAAATTCGAAAATTCAAACCATACTGACGTGCGAAGGCAGTCTGGCAGTCACGAGCGGCCGCAGTCAAGAGAAAGTCATAAATAACGAATTAATGTAAGCATTAAATATTTTATTATTATATTTGGACTATTGAAACTGAATAAATTTAGTGCATTATTACGATCAATTAATTAAAACATATTCAAATACATAACTTTCATTATTTCTATAACATGCTAACAAAATAATCTGTTTTTGTTCTCTGTTAATAAAAAGGACATGTGTATTTGTTGTAATTGGAAATCAACTGTATCGTTGGCAAATAAATCTAAACACTTCTGTATAAATAAAAATACTAATCCACTTCTGTTACTAGGGAAATTATATATTTATTTTCATATCAGTCGATAGCATAATTGAATTCGTGTCGATATTTATGCTAATATAATCAATGCAAATCTTTTCTTCCAATCTTCCATTTCTCTTTCTTCTTTTCTTGCAGTTGTTCATCAGTCGATTCTCATTTGTTGAAAATTTTTGTCTGCATAAGAAATAATAAATTGGTGAAAATAGATTATTTAAACGGATTGATGGTTTTATTCTATTATTATTATTTGTGTTACGCCGTGATTTAATTCCTAAAGTCAGGTATCGAACTTGTTTCTTTAAAGCTGATTCATTATACCCCTAAATAACTACTAAAGTATCTCTTTATTTCTTCATAACTACGCCCCATTCTCAGTTGAAATAACACCTTATGCCCTACCGTACCTTAAAATAGTATTTTGTAATTCGATAAACGAATTGGAGGTTTTTTCAACGAATGGGGTTTGGGGAAACTAGCCCAATTCCATATTGCATCATTATTAAGCGCGGCAATGTTATTAGTTATTATTGATCTTATTTATGAACAGAATACAATAAAGTCATTCGGAGTTGTAGAATCATCATCTTATTTACTTCGAGATATTCCAGTTTTTCTATTAATTTCTTTCCATGTAGTTATATGTAAGGATATATCCTCTTACATATAAAGTGTAGCAAAACTTTTAGATATGTTTCAGAAATTATTATAGATCGGAAAAAATAATTGTAAACGACATATTTCATAAATCCCCCGAATATGAGAATCGGGGGATTTATAGGTTGGCAAACTTGTTCGTGTGCAAATTCGAAAATTCAAGGCATACTGACGTGCGAAGGCAGTCTGGCAGTCAAGAACCAGACTTATAGTCTTACATATAGTCTTTCCTTCCATGTTGTTCGATTTAAAAATCATTCAAATACTTGTTACACCTCACTTTGTGGGATTGTCTCTAGGTTTGAATATTTTAAATTTCATCGAAAAAGTATCCTTTTAATTTAATAATATATGAAATAAAGAAATATCACGTAGGAATAAATCAAGTAACTACGATGGAAAAAAGCTGTTAGTGCACATGGACTATTCATCAATTGCACGCTTGGATTTTGGATGTTTTCCAAATCTTGGATGCTCCACATTTTAATGCTCTAAATTTATAATTTAATGCTCATTGACAATGCTCATTCTAAGTGCCTATATACAAAATATCAAAAATCTGGTACATATCAAAGATCTACATATTACTTGTCGCGACACCGGTTATCTGCGTATATATTCTGCATATATGCGAGTATGTATGTATGGTTATATAAATATGTTCGTGTATATTCATTTCGATAATTGCGAGCAGACATTAAGCTTTTAGCGTCGACCGCAATTAAGCTTATAAACTTGCTTAAGATAATAAATACTCTTGCGTACTAAGGGATTTCATTATATCTACAACGAGAGTTCTTAAAATAAACAAGGAATTCAACAGTCGAATAAAATGCATATCGATATCATGTTATATAACATTGTAGTGTATGTACTTGTTACTGTATGTACGTGTTGGGTATTAAGAATTTTTTCAAAATTTTAATCGATAAACATTTTGTAACATTTAAGGTAGGGCTGCATTTCAAATCATATGCCCATCGAATTTATTAAGTGTAACAGGTTTTGCATGATATAACCCTGAAATAATACTTGAGCGCTGATATTAATCTAAATAGTTATATGGCACCGCGACAGCACATTCGAAAAACAGCGATTTCGTCAAAGAGAATATATTGTCGGGTTATTGCATAAAGTTATTAACTACATGTTTTCCAATTTGTTGTTAAAAGTAAATTATTGTATGAAAAATCTCGCTATTTATAAGCCAGAGCCATCACTAAACTTTTGCTCCGTATACGGTTCGGTATGTAACCAATCACACATCTCTTACTACCTGAAACGCTTTCCCCTTACTTCAGTCTAACAACAGCAGTTTGCTCACAACTACACGGAGTTGTACAATACGTATATATCAATCAATATTACTTAAGTCTCCTTTCGGCGACACTCACACGCTATAGTAGAAACAGTCAGCTCAGCAGTAGCAATGGCCAACATACATATAATTTTGTTCCCGATGCGGTCTCTTACACAGGTAAAAGTGGAGCGAGTAGAGAGCATAAACGCCGCTCGCATATGCTTTCTATAGACCTACGCATCATAGACAGTTAAGCGTGCATAGCAGTGGGCACGCATAAACATAGGCGCCCTCGTGAGTTTATTAATACTTTAATCCAGTCTAGGGTTTCAGAAACTTATCTATTTTATCGATTTAATTTATTTATCATGAAGGATTACATAGTAACACGCTTCTAAGCTTCATGTTTTGTAACAATCCTTGACGGATCTTTAACAATTTTATTTTTATTTATTGAATGTACAGTTTATTTCAAAATTCTGTTTTCAATACTAGAAGCACTTTTTTATTGTTCTGTTATTGTTCAACTCATAAATAGTCAATGGATTGTTTACATAAAAGTTTTTCTGATGTCCAAAATATTTTTTTTTGTTGTCCATCGAAATCGAACATGCTGTTAGTTGATAACGTAAACATTGGCTTTTCACCGGTAACTTATTGCTTGAATAAGGAAGGTAAAGCTTTGAAATCCGATAGCACTGCTCAAAAATATTTTTTTAATACATGATTAATTGGAGATTGGAATACTTATTTCATTTCTAAAATTTATTTCTCCAAGATACTATTACAAAATAAAAAATAAAACTTTGTAGGTTAACTTCGTCTAGTTCAGCGGTTCCCAATCTTTTTAACGTGTTGTACCTGTATGTATTAGACATTATGGTGGCAACCTGCAGGTAAATATTTTTAGAACAAAGAATCCTAAAAAAAATCCTAAATTCTCAAGTGATATCCCTTTTTTTCGTCGCTTGTCTCCATCGATAATTAATTTTATCGACCAAAAGAAACAGTAAAACTTTTCTAAAGTCTCAACTGATAACACAATATTGTTTTCATCATGTACCGGTACGCGTACCACAGATTGGGAACGTCTGGTCTAGTTATTGAATTTAAGCAAATTCATTTTCGGCGTTCTTTACCATTTTCTAACTATAAAAAATTAGATGGCATATTTAATATATTTTAACAGATTACTAAAATTTACCTTAAGAGTTGAGTGTACTGAACCTCGTGGTCTTGAAAGTAACACTGAATATTCGTTAATTTTATTTTATGAAATTAGCGAACCTGTCAAATTTTAATAATAAATTGAAAGTTACTATAAAATAACCAAATGATTTCATAAACGAAAGTTAGGGTATCCAAATTCGATTCGAATATTAAATTGAATTTAACAAGTGACTAATACTTTTGAAACTAAAAATCATATTATTAAACAAACTCTAGCAAAGATAACATGTAATGGAAACATGAAGTATTCCAGCTAATGATGATGCTGACTTTAAAAGTAATTATTTAAAAAATTCGACGGTTGGAAAGTTTCCTTAATCATTCAAATTATCTGAAAAAGTTTTAGAAAAAAATATTTCCAAATTCTCGGCAAGATTAAGTTTTGGGCCTTTATCCATCAAATGTAGAATTTTGTAGTTCATATCCGGATCAAAATTGTGATCAGATGAATTATGTTAATTGATATGTACAACCAGATTATAACTATAGTAAAAATTCAACAGAAAAATAACATTAGGAATTAAAAATGTATTCAAGGTAGAAAGAATAAACGTGCCCACTACTGCAAAGTAAACTAAATGCAAAATAATGCTAATAAACGAACACTTTGGCAGTATTTAATTTAATTTAATTAAATGCGGTAATTTTTCAAAAGCTACTATCATCTAGCCAACAAATACTAAAATTATAACATACTTACATACAAGTATTTGTTCAAAGCGAAAAAAGAGAAATTTAATTTTTCAAACATATCATATTATTTAAAAATATTATAATTATGGTCTACAATTCTCAAATGTTTCTAAAAAAATCTTAAAAAATCTTAAAAAATTTAAAAAACTGAAAATTTTCTAAAAAAATTTCTTCAAAATTCTATATTAAAAAATTTACGAAAAAATAATACTAAACAATTTAAAAAAAAAATCTAAAAAACATTTTTAAAAAAAATTCTAAAAAAAATTCTGAAACAAGATAATGTATGTGTTTTAGAATTTAAGATAATTTATTTCAAAAAGAATAATATAATATCTTGTTTAAATGAAACAAATGGTAATGTACTTGTTCAAAACTAAAAGAGAAATTTAATTATTCAAACATATATATATATATAATTTAAAATATTATAATTATGGTCTACAATTCTCAAATTTTCTAAAAATAAAATTCTAAAAAAAATATTAAAAAAATGTAAAAAAATTTCTATAAGAAATTTTAAAAAGTTTTGCAAAAAAATTTAAGATAATTTATTTCAAACAGAATAATTTAATATCTTGTTTAAATAAAACAAATGGTATGTATCTGTTCAAGGCGAAGGGAGAAATTTTATTATTCAAACATATAATATAATTTTAAAGTATTATAATTATGATCTATGATTCTCAAAATTTTCTAAAACTAATATTTCTAAAAGCAGTTTCTAAAAAAAATTTTTCTAAAAAATATAAAAATTTCTAAAAAAAAATCAAATATTCAAAAAAACATTTTCTACAAAAATTTTCTGAACTTAATATAATTTTCAACCTTTCGAACAGAATAATTTAATATTTTGTTTAGATAAAACAAATGTTAATCTAAATTATATTTAATATATAATATTTAAAAATGTTGTATTAAAAATTAACTTAAATAAACATTTTGTGAAGTACTGTAATAAGGAGAGTAGTATAATAAAAGGCCATTGAATTCGAGTCAAGCAGACGACGACGTCTATCAAATTGCTTTAGTGCCTTCAGCTGTCCCAGTAGTGGAACATTTTCTGCATAACAATGTTCCGGAACAATCAAAATATATCTATAAGAATATGGTATATCCGTATAGCATTTAGACTTAAAGATCAGAATCGCTTTTTTTACGAGAAGGGTTTCTTATCGAAACGTCCTAACTGTCGCCAAGGAAAATTGTAGTAACCGCAACGCAAGCGAGCCGAGAAATACATACACAAGTAAACGAATCTCGGTGGTGAAAATAGAAAGCTTGAAAACAATAAGCGAGCATAATTGGCTTATGAAACTTTCATGAGTCTTTTTAATTCTTAATTAGGGTTATGGTTTTAATGAGGATGATTTTAAATTAATAAGTGCTTATTTTAGACACACTAGAGAATTTAATCGTAACATAGCAAAATTATAAAATATAACATCGAATACATTTTTTTATTCGAATATTTTAAGAACCATTTAATATTCTGTGGAATTAATATTTAACAAATTGATTGAGTCAAGAGTCAAGTGTGCTAATACATGATGATATCAATTGGAAGTATTTTTACTTCGTTACTACCAGGTATAGTACAAATGTTTAGATTGTGACTATATTTTAAACCCTACCGAATCATCTTCAAACATGCCGACTAGAGGTTCTAGGGTTCCTAGGGTTCATTCTATTATTCTACCTAAAACACCCCAATAATAGAACCCATATGAACTCTAGAACCCCCTGTCTGTATGTCAGAAGGGTTGAAACTATAATCACAATCTAAACAATTGTACAAATATTTCCAATTGATCTAATATTTAGTATTCTAAAATTAATATTTTATTGCTTATTATAATTAATATATCAATAAATTTGTCAAGCCTTGAATCTCTCGGTGCCCTTATTTGTCAATGGCGCGGATAGCCATATGCTTTACAGATGGAGATTAATCGCATATTTCTAAAAATGCTGCCATAGTGCTTATTCCGATATGTGGCAAGCCATTAGACTAATCAATTTGCATATTGTCAACGGTGGCTAAATTCCTGGAAAGTATACTGGTGCTAAGATTTCAAGAACGTGTTATTGCAAAAAACCAAAACTATCTTGTTCTATAACTCATTCGTGTCCTGCGTACTCCGAAAAATATATTGCTCCACCCACTGAAGGCTGGATTAAGTGGGAACAGTGTCACAACTAGTGGCATGAAAAGTGCACTGCTTACGAAAAGTGTACTGCAAAGTGTACTGTATACGAAAAATGCACTGCCCTGTGAAAAGTGCAATAATACATTTATTTGTGATTAAAACTACGTACACAAGATTATTGCCCACATGTTCTTGACTTTTGCCTCATTGGTGTGGCAGAATTTTCAATTTTTTTAATTTTTAAATTTTCCTTTGTGTTTTTTATTATTTCAGAACCAAATATTTATAATTTTCATACTTAAATGATTGTATTAACATGCCATAGAGTAAAGTGTTTTTTCGTTCATATTTGTTGCTTTTATAATTATTTAAACCTTAGGTGCGTGTTACTCTAATTATATGTTAGCTTGCTATTAAATGAAAATTAATTACATTGCAATAAATTATTTACGCAGAATAAAATCAAAAGAACTGTAGGTGTTTCAGTTCCTTAATTAAAATTTCTAATAAAATTATTGCCTACTTACATCTGAAGGTCCGCCATATATTTCACAGTAACAAACGAAATAGTAAAGTAAAATACGCGTAATTTATAGAAATAAACGTATAAACTCATACGAATAAAAAGACAATTTTGTTTTCCCCTTTGTTTGTATTTCCTTGCGTCGCTGCAAGTTTGCCCCCGCCCCATTGTCTGTCTAAAAAGTAACATCTGCACGATGAAATCATCATGCGTGTAAACTGTTTCAGATAGAATAAATCACTATTTTTATCTTATTCGGAAATTATTAATTTAAAATTAATCAACTTAGAACGATAGATTGCTACAGTAGAATCCAAAGAATTGAATACGTCTAACATGATTGTTGTTACAATATCTTGGTAATCCTTGTACGTAATAGGTTAAAGAACTAACTATAAAAAATTATAAACATGATTTTATTCACACAATCTGATAAACAATATTAAAACAATGCAGTCAAGTATAATAATTTAAACATATTATTCATTATTCTAATTAAGGAGAACTCTAATATCTATACGTTTAAATTAAATAGCAATTTTGTTCTTTGCAAAGGTAGTTAGTCTCAATATACCAGACACAAATATAGACTCATTTGAATATTATCTGACTTAATAAGATATAAGATAAGCGTATAAAGCAATACAATATATCAGAACATATTTTCTCACTTATTTCAAATAACTAGATAATTATTACTATAACAAGAGTTATATTTATATGGTGCAAATCCTTATTAAAATTTAATCAAATGATTAAAGTTAAATTATTAAAATTGAAATAAACTCATCAATATGTAAATATAAAGAAAATATCAAATAGATTCAAATCAACATCAATGAAAGGTATTTTGATCAAACTATTTTATCTACGTGTGTTAATGGATTTTAATCTCCGATATAATAAAAGGTGCTATTGACATCATTACAATTGTGGAGAATTTTTACCAATTTATTCTTTTTCTTGTCCAGCATCTCCTAACAAATGTTGGCAATCCATATGGCGATTTGAATGTTCGAAACTGCTAAGCGGAAAATTACAATGGAAGTAAAATTTCGAAGGCGATGGTAAGAATGATAAAAGGGTTGTATGAGGGAAGAGTTAGGAAGAGAGTGTATGGGAATGAGTTGTAAGGCAGAAATGGTGTAAGGCAGAGAGGCAGAGATGTCCTCTAAGCGCTAGCTTGTTTCATATATACTCTTATGATTTGGTAGATGTATTAACTGGTAATACGGGCCAACTGGTGGGATGATAATCGGGAGGGAGGGAATCTAAAAACGATGTATTTAAAGTAGGGGGATATGCATAGAGAAAGTAAACTATTATAAGAATTTAGGTATCATTTTGGCACATATTGGGTCGAGTAAGGAACTTGTCAAGCTGATTGCTAAGAAGGCAAGGAAGGCTATAAAAATATGAGGTTGATATGGGAAAGAAAGTTTGAGGAATCAGTGAGAATGACAATGAGGAAAATGGAAGTATGCATGAATAATATTAAGATGTATGGAGCAGGGGTGTGGCCGGCTGAAGAAAGGGAGATGACAGAGAAGGTGCAGGTTGGATGTGTGAAAAGGATGATGGGATTAGATAGGAATATATCGAATGATACAGTTCTTCAGGAAATAGGAACATATAAGTGTTGGATAAATGGAGTGAAAACGATGGTAAAGCTTAAGAGTAGGATATTGAAGGATGAAGGGATAGGTTAGTGAAGGAAGTGTATATAGAAGAAATGATAAAGATGGGAACGGATACAAGGATGAATGAATTGATAAGGAGTAAGATAAATGTGAGTAAATAGATTGGATGGTCGAAAAATAAATGGTTTAAGAAGATGCTGGAAGGTAAGGATGGGGGCTGAGAGGTTTGCTCACAGGTAAAATAGTAAGTATGTATGGATAAGGGAAGAGGATGGGATGGCTAAGATGTGAGAATGAAGAGAGTGAAAACAAACATTGGATGCAGGAGCACGAGAGAAGGTATGGGATATGTGGTAGGAGAAGTAAAAATGGAGTTATTTGATGAAAGAATGCGATGGGATAGAGTGGAATGGTAAAAAAAAATGGACTTATCAGAACATTGAAGGGAAAGTTTGGGTTAAGGAGAGAAAGGGGTTAGAAATAATGCAAATAATTAAAATGGAAATAAATAAAAGGAGGTAAAGGGACAGAAGAATATGAAAGAGAGGGAGATAGGTGAGTGATAAAAAGATCGGGTGGCGGAGAAAGTAAATACAAAAAGATATTAATACTATATATTAATACGTGAAGAGCAAATTTTGTGCCCCTTTTTAAACATATTGCACGCAAGGAGGAGTGTGAGATTTGGCATAGTTAAAGTTTCTATGGAGAAGGAGTATAAAAAGCTAAAATCTATATATAATGTGTTTACAAATACATTAAATTAAATTAAATTAAACATTCCTTGTTTACGTTCATACTGCCATTGTCCAAAACATAATAGCCTATCGTTTGTTTACATTAATACATGCCACATGCCTACCATGCCACATGATATTTGTGTAGTCACTCAGCAAGTCAGTAGTCAGTATCATTTGAAGCGTGCAGCAATAAAGAGAGTGCGCGCACGGAAGAGAGTGAGATTTAAAAGCGTTTTTACAATACGTCGGCATAGAATATTGATGGGTCGGAGTGAGAAACACAGAAGAAGGAATATACATATTCGTGTGAAAGTCAAAATGATAATAGACCAAATACATATTTAAATAGTGTAAATAGTATACAAATTGATGAAATTGTTTTGAGGGATACATTTAAATGCGCACTGATTGGGAAGAAAGTTTAATACTTTTCATTATCGATTAATGCATTTACAATGCAGGTTTTACAATAGCGACCACTAGTAATTATAAATCTCTGACACAAAACAGTTGAAAAACCAGTTTTTAAACCACTGATTTTCAACCGGCGTTCCGCGGAACAATTGTGTTTCGTGAGGTTAGCGCAAACGTTCCACCATAATTTAGTTATTGATTTTCATTACAAGAATAACAATAATTCATTATATTTTCAGTAGTACAACTGAAAATAAAATTTAGCGAAATAACAGTTGACAGATTTAGGATTTTTGTTCGAACTGTATTTAAAACTACATTTGAGAAAACATTTTTATAAATGTCAATTTGTTATGTAGAATATTCTTAAATCAATTTAAAATTCTTCTTTAGACGTTCTCAATCAATTTTATCCCAAAAACTGATTCCTACGTTGATTAAATAAAATTGTAGAAGTACAACCCTAAAATTATAAGACTGACAAACTAAGTGTCGATTAGGGATATTTTATGTTAGAAGTAAAAACGTCTTATTTCTATATACGTTCGTTGATAGCAGTTTGTCATCAACGAAATTCCAAAAACGTAATGAACAATTTCATCAAGTGATTGACATAGCATTAATCACATTCACATCGTCCTCTTATTAATCTCACACGTTATTCTCTCCATTATTTGTGCTCCTTACTCCATGCTCCATATGCACCCTCCAATTACACGCTACTATCCTTTATTCAACCGTCCACAACATTTCTTCACATATGTATACACCCAACGCTCCTACGCTTCTTTTTCCTTCCCACATATTCTACAACTTCTTTCTATATTATTCAGGCAATACTTATTTCCCCTTTCCTCGCAACCACACCTAAATCTGACTATCATACTCTTTTCTTTTATGTTTTTTTCCCTATTTCAAATATTCTGATAAAGTACCTTCAACCATCAAACATTCCATTACAATTAATACCTACGAATCATACAAACATACAATTCATACCTTTCCTCATCCTATTATACTATCCACAGCTCTCAAACAATCTTCTTCTATTCTTGATCCATGCGTTGCTTCCAATCGCATTTCTTATGTCCAGCATTGATTTCACATACACTTTTTTTACAATTTTGTCCTCATCATCTATCATCACCATTCTTTCATACTTAATCATCTTCTTAACTCCATATACACAATATTTATAATAATTCAATTCCTGCAGCACTATTTCACTCGAAATCGACTTTTCCACACCTAGTACCCAATTCATATATTTCCATTCCATTTCTTCAATTTTCTTTCATTTTCTAGCCGCTCATATTTCAGGGCAATAATTTTGCAGCAAATATAGCGAAATAATATCGGTTTCATCCATTTGCAATTGCAGCGCAATTTCCGCACAAGTAAGGTAATTATTAGTAATTTATGTTTATTTATGTAATTTCTTATATTACTTAAAAAAATAATTAACGGCACTTGTATATATTTCTGCCAAAAACACTATTTATTATTGTCCACATAGTTAATTAGAAAATTACATTTTGCAATTATTTAACATAAAAATTGAATAGACTCTCACGGAATTCCATTAAAATTTGTAATTGATATGAGTTATGGAACTCTGCGGGTTGCTCCTCTCTGTCTTGGGTTTTTAAATGAAATAGAAAGAAATTCCATAAAACAACATACAACCCATACTCATCCACATAATAAGATAGTAAGCAGGTTTTTAAAATGCATATACACGCATACAGGTAAACCAGCCTAATTCTGTATGAATATTCAAGTATTGTTAAGTAAACAATCGCTTAATTTTTAAAATTAACCATATTTACAAAAATAGTACTCAATTTTTCTTCTTTTAATGATTTGCAGTAGTTCTTTCTCTGCCCCCCTCTCTCTCCCCCATGCGTCTTAGGGCTTCAGTGTTAGTCATATGGTCTGTCCACGAGATTTTGAATAGTCTTCTAAACACCCACATTTCAAACGTCTCCAGTTAGTTCATAGTGTTCGTTTTAAGGGTCCAAGGCCCCATACCATAGAACATCACTGTGTATACGTAGCCTTTTATAAAACGATTACGTAATTGCTCAATAGGGTTCGCATGTTTTTAAATGCTGTTCTAGCTTGTTCAGTCCTTCTCCGCGTCTCTGCGTCTAGATCCAGGCCTTCAGTTATTTACCTGCCGAGATACCTGAACTTAAAGACTCGTTGAATCTCTTTGTCATTCACGAATAAGTTCAAATCGACTAGTCGGTGCTGACCATCCATCATAGTTCACTATCATAGTTTTTGGTTTTTCTACGTTGATTTTTAAACCATTTCATTCTCCCTCACCTGATATTCTGTCGATACGCTGATATTCTGTCGATTCTGTCGATCTTTGTAGTGACTCTTGGCTTTCCGTTATGATAATAGTACCATCTGCATAACAAAGGTTGTTGATATGATGTCCATTAATTGTTATACCGTTGTCCATGTCATTTAGGGCACACTCAAGAATGGACTCTGAATACAAACTAAAGAGCAGTGGCGAAAAGAGGCATCCTTCCCGTACACATTTTTCAATCGGAAAACTTTCTGTCATTTCGTTTCCTATTTTCACTGAATGCTGTTTAATTTATATACAATTTTTTTATGAAAGCAAAATCTCTATCATCCACTATTCTCTCTTTTATGAGCCCTATTAATTCTGGATGTTTAAAACTATCAAGTGCCTTCTGGTAATCAATGAAGCATAGGTAGAAGTCGTTTTGCTGATCTCGACATTTTTGAAGTAGTACGGTCAGACTAGAGTGTTTCCCCTGTCTGAATTATTTTATAACATTTCGCACTTCCGATCCCAGTATTTTAGGGGTCGTTTCAATCGGGCAACTACTAACAAAATAATGAAGATCCCTCCATAGATTGAAGCACAAAATTTATAAGAGAACTTCACAAATGGTTCGCTCCATAGAAGAAAATTTATAAAGATCTCTAAGCCAAAAACAAACAACCTAAAATAACAAATTTTTTTGCAGGAAATAGAGAATGTTACTAAAGATGCTGCAGAACAAAGAGAAAGATATTTCGCCAAAAAGAAAACGTACTCGCGTGGTAAATAGTAGTGATGAAGAAAACATGTAATTTATGTAACTGGTTATTAATTATGAAACTATTTATAAGTAAATATTTCTTTAGTTGTAAAATTAGTCTTCGTATAACACGAATTTGCACAACATGCGTTTTTTAGGATTTTAGGAACCTTACTACCGAGTTATACGGGGGATACCTGTATTATATTTTTAATGTAATAAAGATTAAATTTTTCCTGCACTATAATATTTTAAAATAATGCTAAAAAGTAAGGTGTTTTTTTCGGGACAGTCCCGAATTTTGAGCCCTTGTTCCGATTTTTTTATTAGTTTTTTTTTGGATCGAATTTAAAGCCCGAAAAATCAAAATAAAATTAATAACACTGTTTCTCTAAATTTTCAGTAAGCACTTTAAGATATCTACGTATTATATTTTTACTTATAAATAAACCAGTTTCTTTGTTAAATCTCTGTAGTAAAATGTTCTAAAATGACACGTTTAAAAATTATTTTTTGAAAAATTATTAAAAAAATAAAAGGTGAGGGGGCAAAAAGACATCGTGCGCTGCGGCCCAATTTTGCGCGGCTACGGCCACTGCATCAATTGTGAAAAGGTAATTTACTGCGTTCATGTCATTTAGTACCAGGAAAAAATATTATTATCTAAGATATGAATATAACACATTAAGCACTTTTATTAAATATTAAAAACAAGACAGCTAAAATAGCAATAAACATGCAGTTTTATCGCGTTTAATAATAATGCACATTTAATGCACATTTATCAAGAAAAAAAGTAATAAAATGATAAATGATAAAGGGTACAGATGATTTAAACATTGAACGTAATATGTCAATTACAATTTCTATGTAAATTGTAAATCCCAAACTCTGAAGAGGTTTTTACCCAAACAGTTAAATAATCTTTATGACTTAATGTACTGATCTCAAGTATATGTATATAAACGGCACATTGAGGTGTTTCTAAACATTGTTCACATAAAATAAACGTCGTAAACACGTAAATAATTTAATTTACATTTAGGTATTAATATTTATAAGTTATAAATATTTTATTTCATAAAATTTTTTTTATTGCAATATAAATTAAACTTTTTCTAAAGGTAAGAAATCAAATTAATATTTATTAAATTATTATTGTAAAAACGTAACAAGAATATTTTTTTTAAATTATTTAATACAATTTTAGTGCTTTTATTGATAAATTGATAAATACAATATAGATAATTAACAAACAAACAAATAACAAACATCAACATCCAAATTTTCAACATCCGTATTTGTAATAATTACAAAAATCTAAACTTTGTAATTTCCTAAAATTCACTCTAGCCTTCCTAGTTCCGATAATACTTAGAAAAAACTTTGTAACACAAAATTTCATAATTGCGCTGACCCCATCAACATTATATTTTAAATATCGACCTAGTTTTTTTTTCAAAGAATCGTTTTAAATTGTTATCGTCATCAAAATAAGCATTTTTAAGTTAATAGAAAAGGGCAACTAACACAGATATAAAAATACTATACCAAAGCCAACATACTCTTACATTACCCGCCAAACTCCTTTCTTCATCGCTATAATTCATTCCCGTACATGCATCTAGGTTTAGAGAAAAGGGCAACCTACAAGCCATAAAATTACTCATACGAATGAAAAACTATACAAATGTTTAAAATGCGATTCTCAAATCTAGTTTAAATAAACACAAAGTTATTCGTACTGGCAAAAAGCCATACAAATGTTTTGATTCCAATTCTAGTTTCAACCAGAAAAGTAATTTTAATAAACATAAGCTTATTCATACAGGCGACAAACCATACCAAGGTTTAGAATGCGGTTCTACTTTCATTCTGAAAGGTACTATAAATTAACGTACGCTAATTTATACCGGCGAGAAACTATAAAAATGCTCAAAATGAGATTATCGTTTCAGCCAAAAGTTAGTTTAAATAACCACACAATTATTCATATAAGCGAAAATCCATAGAAATGATCAGAGCGCGATCCAAGGTTTATTTCAAAAAGTGCATTAAACAAACACTAACTTGTTCATACTGGCGAAAAACCATATAAATGTTTAGAATGCAACGCAACTCTATTTTCAACCGGAAAACCAATGTAAATAAACAGACAGGCAGAATACCATGTAAATGTTTAGTCAACACTTTTATAACAAAACGTTTCGTAACTGCATAGACACCGTCAACATTCTTTTTTTTCAATACGTACTTAGATTTTTTTTCATCGAATCGTTTTAAAATTGTATTCCAAATGCAAACCTGTATGGTTCAAATCATTTGTAACAGTTTTTGTTGATTCCAACAGGGTTCTAATTTTCAGAGCCGGACCTGCCTCGCTTAGTTCCAGTTGCAATATACTTACTTTAGTAGGTTAAAAAAACATTTAAATCAAAATGATTTTTAGGAAACTAGTGCTTTAAAAACATTTAACAACTTGTCTGACATACTGGTTTAAAAAGTTTCAACCTAGAGTAGGTAAAAATGAATCTTGCAATTTTCTGCTTGTTCATCTTATTTCGCTTAGCATCCCACAATTCCCACAATGGTACTGCTCACAATTCATTTATGACTTGCACGTGTTTATTTGAAGCAACTTACTAAAACCCGAGTTTCAGGGTGACCGCTCTACAATAATTCTTTCCGTTATCTCTATACTTTTAATTCCTCCGGCCAACACACTATTTATTACCTGCCAAACTTGTATCTTCATTGCGCCAATTTATGCCCGTATATGCATCTAGGTTTAGAGAAAAAGCCAACTAACACAGGCATAAAAGTACTCATACAAGTGAAAAACCATACAAAGTGTGAGAATGCAATGCTCAAATCTAGTTTAAATAAATATAAAGTTTTTCATACTGGTGAAGAGCCATACAAATGTTTAGAATGCGATTCTAATTTCAGTCAGAAAGTTACTTTAAATAAACATACGCTTATTTATACCGGTGAGAAACCATACAAATGATCAGAATGCGATTCTCGTTTCAGCTGGAAAATTCGTTTAAAAATCCACACGATTATTCATACCGGCGACAAACCATACAAATGCTCAGAGTGCGATTCAAGTTTTAGACCAATAAGTGCATTATACACACACAAACTTGTTCATCCTGGCAAAAAATGATAAATATGTTTAGAACGCATCTCTAGTTTCAACTAGAAAATTAATTTAAGTAACCATAAGATTATTCATAGAGCGAAAAACCATACAAATGATTAGGATGCGACTCTAATTTCTTTCTTGCAATTTTCCTTTTTGTTCCTCTTACTTCGCTTAGAGTCCCACAATGCCACTGCCCACAATTCAGGTTTTATGACTTGCTCGTTTTTATTTGAAGCAACTTACCAAGTCCTTACAGTCAAGGTGACAACGGTCATGCTCTATAATTTGTCGACCATCTTTGTTCGCTCCTGATTAAAGGTATCCTAGATTCTTTTGTTTATTTTCTTAAGTGTGGAATGAATAGTGCTGCCTATAATTAATTTAGTAATAATTTCCCAAAAGCAAACGCCAATGCAGACAAGAAAGCTGACCGGGGGATTTCCCGGTGGTGACCATTAAGGTAAGGCCATTTATAGGGTACACTAGTTAATATAATAGTTATATTGATATCGCCTCATACACATTTTATTCATAATGTCCACATTGAATGAAATTTTTGAACTTACTTGAAGTTTAAATGAACCGAAGATACGACGAGCGCTCTTTTCGAAGTTTAGTTCCTCGTTAGCCTCATATATGATTAATTTTTATGTTTCGACCTGACATTATGCTTTTACTGATAGTCAATTGAAAGAGCATTACGACGGAAGTTTTGACATTTTATAAAGCTAATAATAAGGCAGTAATTTCTAGTCAAAGTAATTTATTCTATTACAAGAAAAGAAACAAGGCAATTTGCTTTCAGATGATAGGCAATTAATGTTCATACATAATATATTTATTTTGTCAATTTGTGTTGATTACTTTATTTTTGACGCATACTTAAACAGAAATTCTAAGAAAAAATTGATTAATTCCTGTCTTATTTATTTAATTTCTGTAGTTAGATATAGCAGAACATTCAAAATATATTTAAATTTATTCATAATATACAGATTCTATGCTTGTCATTTTAATACAAATTGACGCATTTCTATGTTTAGTTACATTCAAATTTGTTATGTAATTTATTCGATATTCTAAAAATCAATTAAAAATTAATTTTTATTTTATTGATAAGACATTTGTACAATCGATAACTATTAATTAATCGCCAATTTAATTAGCACAATATTAATTATGTTTGCAAGTAAGGAAATTGTATATTATAATAGTTATAATTTAATATGGCGATATGTATAATTACACATTATAAATTGTTTCGCTAATTCAATGTGATTCACATTACATAATATAATTTTGCAATGGACCGTCATTTATGTATTTCTATTAAATTCATAATTGCTTTATAAATATTTTCCCAAAACGCACTAATATGCCATATAAATGGCATTTGTTAATCTGAAAAACCTATTTTATATTGCAAAGTTATAAAATCTTGTACTTTAGATCAATATCCAAAATTGCACTATTAAAATATGAAACTGCTTTATGATTAATGTGCAGGTATTATTACTTGCTAATATTAAAAGTATGAAATCGTTAAAATTAAATATAGGTAAAATATTTTCAGCAAAAAAATCCTTCACATATCTCAACGAATAAATTTGTGTAATTCAAATAAATTTATTCGCTTTTATTTGAATAAATTCAAATAAAAGCGAATAAATTCAAAGACGTTTCAATCTGAAAGCTAATTTAAATAACCATAAGCTTATTCATACAGGCGAAAGACGCTCAGAATGCGATTCTCGTTTCAATCTAATTTAAATAACCACACTATTATTCATACTGGCGAGAAACCATACAAATGCTCAGAGTGCGATTCAAGTTTTAGACCAAAAAGTACATTAAACAAACACAAACTTGTTCATACTGACCATATAAATCTTTGGAATGCAACTATACTTTCACCCCGAGAACTAATTTAAATAACCCTAACTTTGTTCATAGAGACAAAAAATCATACAAATGTTTATTAGAATGAAATTTTCAGGCAGAAAAATAGTTTAAATATACCGCTAAGAACCCATACAAATGCTCACATAAATAAAGGAATCATATGGAAAACTGGTAAACTATACTTATACATTAAAAAAACCAAAACTAGTCGTTTTTTGCATACCTCCAAGTTACCTAAAGTATAAACAACAATATTTAGAAACATACAACTGGTTAAACTAAAATATTTGCGTTTGTTTCTGGCTCATTTCGTTGATAACTTCCACTTCAATTCCACTTCTTCCATTTCCATTTCTTCCACTTCAATTCGACATTCGATTTTGCTCCCACTTCGATTTAAATATTGTTTTCAGACACTTTTAGCTTATTGGGCATGAAAAATACTTTCTCGTCCATAATTAGACCACTTAACAAAAGTGCATACTGAACCGGAAACTTTAATAATCTTAAGGAAGTTCAAACAAAGTTTTTTATTTTGGAACTTTGGTGGCTTTTAGAAATCCTCTTACGCGTAGAAATTTGGTAAGGATACCACCTGTAGAAAACTCAGCGTAATGTTTAATCAAACATTGCACGAACTTTGGACTTTCAATTTACGAGGTTTCGATCTGATTCTTTAGGCTCTCAGATTGTAAACCAAACTGATATACATTCCACGCCTTCGCAACATCTATCGCTTTCTTGTTGAAACCTGTTAATGCACTCTAACATTTACTCATCCAGTTACTGGTCTAAAGTCAACAAATCGTCTGAAGACTTCCATCCGGCCATAAATTTCTTCCACCTAGCAGGTCCTTTTTTTAATGCAGGCATACCTATCTCTTTACATGTGTTTCTTGCAAATTGCAGTCTTATTTCTTTGTCTTTTAAAAAGACCTCTCCCTTTTTCCTTTTTCCTCCGTCGAGAAGTAGAAAAGCATATTTTTTTTAACGCTGTTCATTTTTTATCCTCTTATCTCTTTCCTCCCTTTTCCTTCCTCAACAGTCCCCTACATCAGCAATCTTCTACATCATATACATTTACTCCTCCTCTCAAACCCAGCGTTACATTCCTACCTAGCCTTCTTTCCTCTTGTATCGTCCTTTCTTAGAAGAAATAGGCAATCTTTCTTTTTGTTTTACCTCTTTAGTTCCATTTCCTCCTTCTTCTTGTTTCAATAATTCTTTCAATTACCCTTATACTTTGATTCCTCCGCCCAGCACACTCTTACATTACCCGCCAAACTTCTTTCTTCATAGCTTCAATTTATTCCCATACATGCATCTAGGTTTATAGAAAAGGGTAAGTAAAACAGATATAAAAGTATCATACAAAAGTTTAGAATGCGATTCTCGCTTCAGTCGAAAATCTAGTTTAAATAAACTAAAAGTTGCTAATACTGGAGAAAATCCATACAAATGTTCTGATTCCAATTCTAGTTTCCGCTGAAATCTAATTTAAATAACTATAAGCTTATTCATACAGGCGAAAAACCATACAAATATTTAGAATACGATTCTAGTCAGAAAGGTACTTTAAATAAATATACGCTTATTTATACTGGCGGGAAACCATACAAATGCTCAGAATTCTTGCTTCAACCGAGAAACCAAGTTTAAATAACCATACGATTATTCATACCGGCAAAAAGCCATACAGATGCTCAGAGTGCGATTTAAATTTTAGACCAACAAGCGCATTAAACACACACAAACTTGTTCATACTGGCGAAAATACATATAAATATTTTGAATGTAACTCTAGTTTCAACAAAAAAAAAACTAATTTAAATAACCCTAGGTTTGTGCATACAGGCGAAAAACCATACAAATGTTTAGAATGCGATTCTAATTTCAGGCAGAAAGATAGTTTAAATATACACAAGCTTACTCATACCGGTGCGAAACCATTCAAATACTCAGATAAATCAAGATGTCTTAGGGCAAACTACTGTTGAACTTTTAAACTTAAAATAAACAGAAATGGTCATTTTTTGCATGTCACATTTGATTCTTCTCCCGCTTTATTGCAAATATTTTTTTCTGCAACTTTTAGCTTCTTAGGCTTGAAACACATTTCCTCGTCCATAATTAGACCACTTAATACGGTCGAGAAGTTCATATTCAACAGAAGTCTTAATTTGATCTTAATGAAGATCAAATAATGACTTTTCGTTTGGAACTTTTGTGGCTTTTAGAAATCCTCTTAGACGTGAAATTTTGGTAGGGATCTGTAATTTTTATCCAAATATTGTACGAACTTTGAAAGTTCAGTTTCCGAGGTTTGCATCAGATTGTTGGGCTCTAAAACTGTAAACCGATCTGATATACATTCGATGCTTTCGCAACGTCTATTACTTTCGTGTTGAAATATGTCAATGTACTCTTCACATTGACTTATCCAGTTCTTGGTCCAGAATCAACAACTCGTTTCCAACCTTCCCTCCGGCCATAAATTACGTCCACCAGACAGTCCTTTTTTTTACTACAGGCATACCATCTCTTTACATGTATCTTTTGCAAATTGTATTGTTTCCCTAACAAGGTCATTGCTTTTGTCTTTTAACAAGACCTCTCCCTTTTTCTTTTTTCCCCCGGCTAGAAGTAATAAGGCTTTTTTGTTAACGCTGTTTATTCCTTAATCCTCTTATCCCTCCCACTCTTTTCCTTTCTCAAGAGTCCCGTACATGAACAATCCTATACATGATATACCCTTTACTCCTCCACTCACACCCACCCTTTATTCCCTTTACCCTTTACCGCGTTTGCTCTTTACTTCCTTTACCCTTTACACTACCGTTACATTTCTACCTCACCTTCTTTCCTCCTGTATCGTCATTTCTAAGAAGAAATAGGTAATTTTTCTTTTTACAAATGTTTAGAATGCGATTCTAGTTTAAGGGTAAAAAGTACTTTAAATAAACATACGCTTATATACACCGGCGAGAAACCATACAACTGCTCAGAATGCGATTCTAGTTTCTGCCGGAAAGCTCGTGTTAATAACCACATGATTATTCATACAGACAAAAATCCGTACAAATACTCAGAATGCGATTCAAGTTTTAAACTAAAAAGTGCATTAAACACGAACTTATTCATACTGATGAAATACAACTCTAAGTTTCAACCAGAAAACTGATCTAAATAAGATTGTTCATATAAACGAAAAACCATACAAATGTTTAGAATGCGATTCTAATTTCAGGCAGAAAGGTAGTTTAAATATGCACAAACTTCTTCGATTCTTCTTCCACTTCGATTCACATTTTTTCCATTCGATCTCTGACCCACTTAGATTTACATATTGACACTTTTAGCTTGTTAGACTTGAGAAACACTTCCTCGTTCATAATTAGATCACTTAATTTTTTTCTTTGCATTTATTGAATTCATTGTTCACAGACATGTGTATCTGCCAAATGGCACATACATCTTTTATCGTCAAATATATTTAGAAATACACGATTAGACATACACGATCTTGGATGTGTCCCTTTTAGTTACTTTAATAATAACAGTAACAAACTGAAACTATAAATATTTATAAATGCCCAAAACATATAATTATTTTAATTAAAATATACCCTACATAAGGAAATAATTCAAAATCGTTTGAACTAAAATATTTTTGAACATTTTTGTTAAAATATTTTTGATTGTAACAATAGTTTTTACCCGACTTATATTTGTTTTATTTGTTGCAGATGTTTCTAAACGTTGCACTCTTCATAACTCTCGCAATCGCAACTGTATACAGTATTCCATTAATGCATAGCAACTTGAACAACGCATATAGACCTTTAGAAAGCACAAGGCCTTTAAGAATGCCAGATCTTGATCAAGACCGAACATTATATATTAATCGTATTCCTCAAGATCATTTGCGTTTAAGACGTTCACCGGACTTTAGTGTATCACCATCAATAACTGGCCAAGAACACGTGAAAGCTGGTGTGGATCTTAAACATACAGGACCTAATCACGATATTCAAGCTCACATTGATAAAACCATTCATCATGGAAGACCAAATTGGGGAGTGAGTGGAACCTTTAAATGGTAGTTTCAAAAATATTAGAGTTCCTTTGAAGACGTGAGCTTTACTTAGATATAATATGAGATTTAAGTTTCTGAAATACAAAATAGACTGCATATAATGTTTTTATTTCCTGACCTAATTTTATTTGAATAGTAAATGCAACGTCCGGCAGTTAAATCAAAATTCTTTAGTTTTTCTCTGCAACTGGCTTACGTTTCGATGGTTATTATTACCATCATCATCAGGGTTCTAGAAATTTGATTGATAATTAGTTTTTCTTTAAACTATTGTTTTAAACTATCTGTTTTAAAATATTTTTATAGATATATACATATACATAAAAATAGATTAAAAGAAGATAGTAATAGAATTTTTTTCATTGGACGTAGGGCATAGCTCAAGTGGCCCATCTGACACGGTATCACTTGGGCATATTTCATGGTAGCTCTGTTAAACTCTATTGCCCTACTTCCCCGTCCCGACTAGTGGAGTTCTCTCAGATTAGGGATTCAGGTGACTGACCTCTATTTCATTTCTTGTGCGCAATTTCAAGTTATCTGTGCTTCCTGTTCTCTTGTTATTCATAGCACCGTACTGGCGGATTTTTTAGCAGCTCTCCAGTTTGTCTCCCAATTTATAATTAATTCTATTATACTGCTCGGCTGGATGTCCTCTCCTAACGTTCGCTTTAATGTTATTCTTTCCTGTGTTATTCTTTCCTCGCATCCTGTGTTTTGCTTCTTGTTTATTTTCTCTAAGTATCTCCCGAAACATTCATGACCGGTGATCATTTGTGTCAGGAAGAAGCTGGGAGTCTAATGAAACTCCCAGGTACTTTACTAGCTTTACAACATTTCTTTGTTGCCCTTTCAAATGTTTATTTGGAACTTTGCATTTTCTTTTCCCTATGAGAAGGAGCGCTTCTGTTTTATGAGGAGCGATCTGTGGCCTTCATAACTGTCTCCGAAAAAGTGTCAAAAGTTTGACACACGCCCTGAAACACTGGATACTGAAGATTGGGAATGAAGACGAGTCATTCCAGGAAAATGGAGACGAATACCTCAAGAAGGTGTACTTAATATAACTAGTCTAGCAAGTAGTAACTACAGAAGAGCTACTGGTGCTGTACGAGATAGTTATGCAGAAAAGTTCATTACTACAGAGATTATACCGTGGCAGTGTAACATGAATTAAATCCTATTTGATGTATGAAACAGTTTTGGAAATAAAGAATTAAATAAATAAATTATATCTGTATTCTCCTGCCTAAATTAATAAACTATGTTCTTCTAACATAAAAGCCTTTCCAATATATTTAATAAATCTTTATAATACATTTTAAAAAACTATATACAGTGTGATCTATATTACACGATGATCAATTCACTCGTTATAGCATTATAAATCGTAACTGTTTGTTTCCAATAATTGAGGAGTTGGATGCAAGAAGGACACTTCTCCTAAAATGAAGTTTCGAGAAAAAGCTTCTCAAACTTTCCCTTATTCTTTATTTTAACAGAAGTAAACTGAATCTAACAGTGAACAACTGAAATAAATAATTTGTTATTTCTAGACATATTTTAAGGCAAAATATGTCCGACTTTACTAATTTATGAATAAGAAAATTGAAAAATAAAGTTGTGAGAAAAGTGCCCTTCTATTTTTTTAAAATCAGCTAAATAAAATATTAAAAAAATATTAAAAATAAAACTAGCAATGTTTTCAGTAATCCAAATCACTTTCATCTTCATCATCTGTATTGTTTTCATTAGTAGGCTGGTCCGGGGTATATTCTGCTTCTGTTGGCTCAAAGACGTTGAAGTTAAACCACTGTTGCTCCTCAGCTCTTAAAAATCGCATCAAATCTTTCAAATCCTTCATTTTTCCAAGTTTTACTGTTCCTTTCGCACCTGGGGTTAGGGTTAATTGTATTTTTTTGAAATCAGTCTTTAAAAAAGAAAAGGGGGTATATATAGGCTGGTAAGAGTTTGAGGCAGCTACTGCAGGTTCGTTATAAAGAATTTGTTTGTATTTTTGTACTGAAAACTTTTGGCCTCTAGTTTTTTTCCAAATAGGCTTTAGTGGATTATCCCAGTTTCTTAGAAGAGGCTTACCGTGAATGACTTCAAATGCTTGATTTTTCTTGCAAGTTGTTAAGATGCTTAGGTATTTATGTTTAGGTTGTTACGGTCTCTTCCTTTTTCATTATTTTTCTGTACAATATAAAGTTACGGTCACAAACGTGGTAGGAGTGACCCCTAACCGGAAAAACATGGTAAATCTCTATTCTAGTCATACTTGAAAACCAGGAGCAAAAATTAAGTAATATGACTTTTTTATTTTGTCCCACAGCTGCATCAGAGAAAAGGACGATTCTCTTACGCCACCACGCATTTTACGAGAAAGAAAGTCGTATAAGAAGAAACATACTGAATGCGCATTTTTTTAACCAGTTCCAGGCTGAAGAGGATGATAAATCCTAAAGCCTCCTTTAAACAAACTCACAAATCTCCCAACAATATACA
>WYDF02003578.1:0-14004 GCA_009867245.2 Adranes taylori
CTAGTTATTCAATTCAAAGTGAGTACTATGAACATTTTATACAAAATGAAAATATAAAAGTGTTAAACAAAAAATGAAATATGTGAACAAATAATGTCTTGGAGTCTACAGATTTTATAAATCTGCAGTCTCCTGTTTACCGAGTTAAACAGTACTCGTTGCGCTAAATGTTGATAAAAATATAAAAAGGCATTAATGCCAAGAATATTTAAGCGTTGTTTGGCGTTCAAGTCACCTATGACTAAAAAAAACCGGTATTGCTTCGTGTTGTGGAAATTTGATAGATTTCGTTTATGCACTTTCTATAAATTTCGCCAAAGCAAATCTCCTAGCATTCTCATTTCGAAGAAATTTTTAACGGGTTTTTACGATTTTCACACTTACGTTTGAGATTGTCAATACGATAACGCCTTTTGGCTCTTCATTTTATATTTTCGCAGAAATCCTTAGTAATCGAACAATTTTCATCTTTATTTTTTTTAACGTTATCGTCGCCAGCTCTTGGTTTTGATTTTTCATTTCGTCAGAAAGCTGCTGATATTAAAGTTATTTTCTATTGGTTGTTAGTTCTACATTTTCTCAGAATTTTAGCAGAAGGCGATATCAATTCAACGCTTCTCTAGCTTTCGGTTACGTGGTGTAACTCATATGCGTTACGCCAGTAGTGTATTCGTGTCAAAGATTCACATATCAAAAATCCACTAAATCCAATATCAAGCGGACACAATTTGGGAATTGTCTTCTTCCTTTCTGCAGCAAGAATTTCGTGCAATTCGAAGTCATAATTTACAATTAGAATGATGTGATCTATTTTTTGATCAGCGAGAGCTTATTGTGGTCTTAGGATTGATTTGCTCAATGTAGCGTTAAAGTCAATATCAAATTAATCAATTCTTAAATAAAATCCACAACTATTCAACAATAAAATTCCAAATATTAAGCTAGGACACTCTTAACTCCGCCAGAAACTTTCGATCTTCTTCTTTCTACGGTTGTTTAAATACATACGGTTGCATAAATTATCAGATTTTCTTCTTAACACGTTCGCTACCAGGGTACATTTTAAGTTTCGACCCCATAGACCAAGCATATATTTTGAAATATGCTAGATAAAATTGTTATTTCTGTTGATAGCTATACTAAGAAAATAAGAAGGAGAGGCTCCTATAAGATATTTTGATCCAACTCATATATTAGACCTGGCTCAAATAAGAGACGGATCAAAGAAACAATTTCAGTCTAAAGTTTTTATTTCTATAATTTTTTTAAATACAAACCAAATAATTCACGTGCAAAATAAAATAAGTTTTATAAATTAATATACAAAATATATAAAATTCTAAACAGACAAAAGAATATAGATTTCAATTAACAGTACTAATAGCTAACGTGAATAATACTCCTTGAAGCAGGGATCAGTGTGTAAGCCAGTAATTTGTCCATTCTTGTCTTTACAAATTTTGCAAACAAAATATCTCAATTTTCGTAGAGTAATGGTTTTCCTTTGGTGATTGTTTCTTACTTGGAATAATACTTGCAGTACTTTCTTTATCTAAGAAATCCAATAACACCATTTCTCTAAACTCTAAGTAACAAATTTTTTCGAATTGTTGTAAATGTAAGTACTATTCCATAAACAAATATCAACTAAGTGAAAAAATACTTTTAGGTACCACCGGATGGTCTTTCTGGGTGTAGTGTTATATGAAACCATCTGGTCACTTCTGTCAATGCTAGATATATTCTGATTGTAATGAATAATGTAAACTGGTTTTTCTTTTTCTACACCATTTCTAGTAGCAAATTACCAATACTTCTCTCTTATCTTTCCATTTTAATACCAGTACGTTTTTCTTTCTTCTAAATACAGTTTATTCCCTTTTGAGTTTACAACTTTGAACAGCTTTTGGGTTACCTTTTCCTGTTTTTCTAAGTGTCCCTACAAGATGGGTTTTATTTTCATACAGAAACTCAGCGAATTGAACACTATTGTAATAATTGTCGAAATAGAGGATATGGCCTTCGCCAAAGTATTTTTCGGCTAATTTTGTGAATACAGATTGAGAATGTCTTCCATTATTAGCAACTGTTCCTTTTCAGAGTAAATAAGAATATTGAATTCAAACCGATCTGATCTGGTATAAAATACTTTTAAGTTTTTTAGATAAATGTGATAAATGTTCCAAAACTTGTGCTATTTTATGTAACCGAGATTTTTTGTCATCATCGTCTTTATAAAAACAAATAGATCTAAAAATTTATTCAAATCGGTTTCGGGTCTTTGTTTTTCCAAAGATGGGAACGAAATAAATTGCAGTGGTGCTCCAATAATTCTTTATGGCTGGCATATTTATATTACCCATAATGAGACATAATCCAAGAAAGCGGTAAAATTTTTCAGAATCCATTGGTTGAAAGTAGATTGTGCTTGAAGATACATCCAAACTCTAGAAGTTCTATTATTTAGTTTTCAATTCAAATTAATTCTTTGATTGTTTATCGTATTCTGGAACCACTGTAACGCCTAGAAAATGATAACTATTATTTCGCACCGGTATGCTACGCATAAGCTCTTACATTGAATTATTTCTTGAACAAATTTTTTGTATTAGCAACTTTATTATTTGTTTTAATTAGATTTTTTTAGAACCTTTTTCTTATTTGTTTTAGGTTCCGATCTAATTTGTTTAAAACTCGTCCGTAATACTTTTTAGACGAATTACTTTTAAGTTATTTTAATGAATTCCGTTGTTTACGCGCTTTATTTAAATTAATTTATTTAATTAATTTCTTTCGAAACTTTCGCATATTACTGTACTTGAAAGTTTTTTTCTTCTTAATTTTTGAAATTTTGTTTAATTCAATGTCCTTAATTGCCTATCTGATAGTTCTGATGCTATTTGTTTAAAATACGCCCGTAATGCTTTAGACGAATTACTTTTAGGATATGTCAATGACTTCCGTTCCTGTTGAAACCTGTATTTTAAAATTTATTATTTTATTTTCATTATTAATTTTAATTAGCAATTTCTAAATTAATTTTTTAGGTTAATTTATTTATTTGGAAGCTATCGCACCGTATTGGCATTGTGAAAGATCCTGTTACTTATTTAAATTAATGTTTTAGATCAATTTATTTATTGGTAGCTTTCGTATCGTTTTGGCACAGTAAAGAACCTTTTATTTACGTGGGTCGTAAGTCTCCGTAACAATGTTTTAAATCAATTTTTTAGGTTAATTTAATTTAGAAACTTCCGTACTTTTTAGTACTTTAAAAGTTCTATCTAAGTTTTTTAAGCTTGAACAACTTGATTACTGTAATGTCGCCGTACCGCCTTGTATTTTGGGAACTTATTACAGGGAGTAACTAAATTTAGATCTTGCACCCTGATTCTTACAAATTTAGAAGTGACGTTGAACGGTGAATGGTGCATTTTATTTCGTACACCTGCTTAAATCATTATACGTATTCATATATTCATATTACACTTGACATTGTGAGTCCATGCCTTTTCACATCATATTTTGATAATGAGAAGCAAGTAAATTTTTTTAGCAAAACATGTATTGCATTAGTTTATAATTCTTTGATAATTTCTATTAGCGTTGTGTTGTATATGTAAACGGTTTTATTACGGCGTATCTCTTCTAATGCTACTCGTACGTTTAATTAAATGAGCACTTGATACAAATGGACTGAATATGCATGTTTGTTTCATCATAATTTCTAAGCGTAATTTTAATATATTAAATGTTCTTTAGAAAATATCTTTAAACTTTGCATAATTATGGTTTTCCTTAAAATATATGAATACATAAGTTAATTCAATCTGTATATTCTTGGTGCAATTTTGAATTTTAATTTTAAGATTATTTTACTTTACATGATCTTACTTTTTCTTATGACTTCAGTCTTTTAGGCTGAAAGGGGGATTTCTTTATTTCAATGGGGGTACAAATTTTATTAATTATTCTTCCGTGAAATATCTGAGATTATAATAAACTTATCTAGGATAATGCAAATATGACACTGTCTGAAGCTAATTACAAATTTCCTATAGGCGTTCAACAAAAGTACCTTCGAGTATGTGGGTCTTATCCTCAAGGTACTTCTTTTTCTAGTAGTTCAAAGCTGTAATCAAATGAATGCACAAAACATACATTGACAAATCGCTCAAGCATTTCTAATGGTGGAATCTGGAGATCGGAGATCGGTAAATTGTGCATTTTTATCATTTTCCGAAAACAGTTTAAATATTCCGTGTTGCTCTCCACTTGTCTTCATTATTGAGCTGATCATTTTTGTAACAAGAGAGATTACATTTTGGACTCCAATAATTTTTGCACACAATGATTGCCGGTGTATAATGCACTGATATGCAATAAAATTTGGAAAAAAGGATCTTGTCGGCATACAGCAGTGAATCAAATATGTTTCCCTGTCCTGGCACAAGAATCGTCAGTTATTGAACATACTTTCTCAGTTGGAATTTTAGTCAATCAAAAACATTTTTATTGCACAAAATAAATTATTCCTCATGTGCGCTCTTTGAACGGCAGAATTTTTAAAACTTTTCTTTTATGCTAAAATCATCAAAGGTCATCTTGGTACTTATTGCTAACTGGGCAATATCTGTTACATTCTTCGATCCGTCCAGTTGTAAGAAATAAGTCACATTAGTGCATATGTTCAATTAATGAAGTTAATAAGAGGCCTTAGATTGTTTCAATTCTCCTTGTAACTGTTCTAGGTAACAGTTACATGGCATTTATGGGCGACACTATTTCTTTTTTATTCTTAAAATCTGCAAAAATTACGTCTGCAGATTCCACCATTAGTTCTTTTACTATGTCTCCATCCGTCCATGGTTTTTTCTTCATTGCAAGTATATGTGAAACTGCAATTGTTGCTGCCTTTGATGTTTTCAACGGTTTGATAAAAGTGGATTGTTGCTTTGCATTCGATGATTTTAACGAGAAAGTTTTATTTTTTGAAGGTCAGAGTTTAGGATACTCGGAGTCAAACTTGGGATGCACCGTTTTAAAATGTCTCTCTAGATTACTTTTCTTTGGAATTGCTCTACTATTGTTACATAATAAGCATATATATTTACCTGTATGATTTACAAAGCAAATCTTGTGCTACCATTCTTCATTAAAATTATAATTGCGTACTCACTTAGCGTTTTCCATTATGATTTTTTGTACTCATAGTTATGAACTGAAGCAATTCAGTGTAAGAAATTTTTTTTTGTTTTGCGTAGGAAGTGGAGAAAGGCGAAGGATGCCCGTTGCATCCGACAGTGTGGGATTTTCACTCACTGTAAGAAAATATGTAAGAAAATATCCTGCATGTTTACATAGTACGTAAACGAACCTAACACTAAATTGTCGTACTAGCGATCGCGTCGGAGAGGTTATGAGATTCACGGGAATCCCCTCTATCTTTCGATGATAGAATGACAAATATATCACGCTGCACCACCTTGTCGTGATGATGCAGTCATATCGACCTAACAAAAGGGAAAATACTTTAAAACATTACCATCAATAAATTCATTATATTACGTTTATATTTTGCAATGTTTGTTTTTATGAAGTTTTGATATTACATTATAAATTTTATAATATAATATATAAACTTATATTATACACCAAACATTGCAGAAGTCAAAATAACTTAGCACTGACGCGTTGTTTTGGGGGCCATATGGCGCACGGTTCACTGCCCGGTTCACTAGTACCGATCACTGTTACACTCGATACATACCTTACTATAGACCATAGTAAAATCTGAACTCGGTAATTCCCATATTTCATTTTTAAATAGCCACTTAGTTCAAATTTGACTCATATTTCAGACAGTGGTCTGTCGGAAAAGTTATTGTTGAGACGCATATATGAGACACTCAGTAGCGAACGTGCTAATAGTCATTTGATTAATGCAATCATTATTTATTTGTAAAAATGATATATTTTTTCTCTTACAATACTATGCAGCTTGCATTACCATAATATGCGTATTGAAATCTGCCTGAAAAAAACATACAAATTATAAACTCAACACTTAACTGGTGAATGGTGTCATTTAAATTTACAATCATAACATAAACGCACAATAATTATGTATAATATCGCGATACGTAATACAGATAGGCATATAATGTTTGCCCATTATTCTTAAGAAAGCATTAAATATATTTGCGTAAGTAAATTTTTGTTCGCACATAGTAAAGTCTTGTCATAGCAAGAAAATAAAACAGTTGTATATGTACAGCAAAAATGAACACCACTGAAAATATATGGATTTACAGATGTTTGCTTACAAGTCGGCAATTATATCACGGATTTCTAACGCCATCTACCAATTTTTTCCTATCGCTAAAAACGTGAGACTATGTAGACATGCAACAGAACCGCCATGAATATTGTAGTTCAACACGACATGCTGAATTTTGAGCTGCATTAAAACATTGTTCAAATAATGAAATCCTTACATTTCATTATTTTTGCGCAATTCTTACAAAAAATGGACACCAAGATAGTATAGCTTTGTGGAATTGTGCATTGTGTATTAAGAAAACGTACTGATATTATGTTCTGCTATTAGTATTGATATTAACCCATTAGTGCCCATTGTACTAGTTTGAGTACGAAAAACATATAGTTTGAGTACGCAAAACATAATCAATATTATCTGAAAATTGGCGTCATTTATAAGTGAATAGCTACACTCAGCGGCCACATTCCAAGTCCGTCGACTACGTAGGTTTCTGTAATCAAATATTTACTGTTTACCATTACCTAGTGACTCTTATAGGATTATTTCAAAATGGCCGTTTAGTAGTGAACCGCTCGTCACTTCATGGCTGTTCCATTTATTTGCACCTTAATCCCAGCGCGACTTTAAATGATTAATGATATTGTATTATGTACACATTGTATAACATTGTATGATATTATATAACATTAAAGTTAATTATGTTATGAATCTGTTATCAATATTAGAAAGATTCCAAAGTGTCAATGATGTTGATTTGACTATCATACCGCCAGACGTCGATCGTCAGACTAATGAGGAAGATATTGTTGAAGACTTTATTTAAAACCAGGTCATGCTTCCGAATGACATACCTAGATTCCTAGAAATACTGATAAGTGATAGCGAAATTCTGACGATGAATCGGAAGATGTTGTAACCCTATCTGATTTATTGAAGAATCTGCAACAATCTAATCCAGTAAATGTGAAACAAAAAATATTTAAACCAAAGTGCACCAATAAAAAAGGGGGATCACGTGGAAGGTACATAGGGATGTTTGGAACAACAAAATTTATTGAAAGGAGATCTCTCTCGAAGGCTTAAATTCTGTTGAAGGGTTTGAAAAACTGATGGACAACCATGTTATAAATCTTGTTGTTGAGCAAACTAATTTATATTTAAGACAACAAAATGACCATAGTTTTTTTGTGACTAATGTCGACATGAAAATATTTATAGGCATTTTATGTTTCACCAGATACCATAAGTTGTCTCGTGAAGGCTAAATTGGAGTTTGGACGAAGATGTTTATATTCCACTTTCTATATCACATACAATATCAGGAAATAGATTCTTAGATATAAATAAGTCTATTCACGTTTCTGATACTGATAATTTTGACAAATTCGATAAAATGTGAAAACTGCGCCCACTTTCGAATATTTTGCATCAAAAGTTCCGACAGTGGGACATATTTCAAGAAAAACTGTCAAACGATGAGGCAGTAATGGTTAGTTATTTTGGACAGCGTTCCGCTGAACAATTTCTCAAAGTCAAACCAATTCGATTCGGCTTAAAAAATTGGATGCTTTGTGGCAGCTTCGGATGATCTATTGAAAAAGCAACTCAGATGTCCAATTGCACAAAGCATCCAATTTTTGAAGCCGAATCGAATTGTTTTGACTTTGATAAAATATTCAGCGGAATGGTGGCCAAAATAACTAACCATTGTCTCATCGATTGACAGTTTTTCTTGATATATGCCCCGCTGTCGGAACTTTTGATTCAAAATATTCATAAGTGGGCGCAATTTGCTCATTTTATCGAATTTGTCAAAATTATCATTATCAGCAATCATAATAGAGGCAACTTTTTAGAGGCAATTTATCATAATAGAGGCAACTTTTGGTAAAAAGTAACATGCCTATAAATATTTTCATGTCGACATTAGACACAAAAAAAAACAGTTTTTCAAGCCCTTCAACTGAATTTATGCCTTCGAAATTACCTTTCAATAAACTTTGTACCTTCCATGTGATCCAAAATAACTAAAATAACTACCTTCCAAAATAACTACCTTCCATGTGATGTCCACGTTTTTATTGGTCCACTTTGGTTCAAATATTTTTTGTTTCACATTTACTTGATTAGTTTCTTGCAGATTATCCGATAAATCAGATAGGGTTATGTTATCTTCCGATTCATAGTCAGAATTTCCCTATCACTTATCAGTATTTCTAGCAATCCAGCTATGTCATTCGGAAAGTGTCCTGGTTTTAAATAATGTCTTCAACAATATCTTCCTCATCGGTTTGACGATCGACATCTGGCGGTATAATAATCAAATCAACATCACTGACACTTTGAGATCTTTCTAAGGCATCTACAGCTGATATTAGATTTGAATATGGTTTTTCAGACAAACATTTAGTTCATATAGTTGGTAAACCTGAATTTTCCATTATAGGGCTCTAGAAAGAAAGTTTGATATCAGTAAAATATTTTTTACAGAAGGCTTCTTTACGCATTAGCCCACTGCACTCAAATGAGTACAGCAAAAAAGTGTTCCCTCACAGCTTTGCATTGTTGAATAGGGGTTAATTCAGTACAAACATAATTAACTATAATGTTATACCTCTATGATACAATATCCCAAATAACATAAAGTGGCGCTGGGATCAACTAGCAAATAAATGGAGCAGCCATGAATTGAAGAGCGGTTCACTACTAAACAGCCATTTTGAAATAAGCCTATAAGAGTCACTAATTAATGGTAAACAGTAAAGTTTGGTATTAAAGAAACCTGCATAGTAGACGGACTTGGGATCTGGCCGCTGAGTGTAGCTATTCACTTATAGATGACGCCAATTTTGAGCTAATGTTGATTATGTGTTGCGTACTCAAACGAGTACAACGGGCACTAATGGGTTAATATCAATACGTTTTCTTAATACACAATGCACAATTCCAAAAGCTATGCTACCTTAGTGCCCATTTTTTGTAAAAATTGCGCAAAAAACATTCAAATGTAAGGATTTTATTATTTGAAAAATGTTTTAATGCACCTCAAAATTCAGCACGTCGTGTTGAACTACAATGTTCATGTCGGTTCTGTTGCATGTCTGCACATACTCTCAACTTTTTCGCAACAGAAAAAAATCGGTACATGTCGTTAGAAATCCGTGATATAATTGCCGACTTGTAAGCAAACATCTATAAATCCATAGATTTTCAGTGATGTTCGTTTTAGCTCTACGTATACAACTGTTTTATTTTCTTGCAATTACAAGACTTTACTTATGTGCGAATAGAAATTCACTTGCGCTAATATATTTAATGTTTTCTTAAGAATAATGGGCAAACCTTATATGCATATCTGTGTTGCGTATCGGGATATTAAACATACTTAAAGTGCGTTTAGGTTATGATTTTGAATTTAGATGACACCATTCACCAGTTAAGTGTTGAGTTTATATTTTGTATGTTTTTTTTGCAGATTTCAATACGCATATTATGGTAATGTAAGCGGCATAGTACTGTTAAAGATAAAATATATCATTATACAAATAAATAATGACTGCATTAATCAAAAGACTCTATTAACATTTTCGCTACTAAGCGTCTGATATATACGTCTCAACAAAAATTTTTCAATTACATTGAAGTAAGTGGATATTTAAAAATCAATTATGGAAATTACCGTATTCAGATTTTATTACGGTCTATAGTAGGGTATGTATAGAATATAACAGGGGTCGGTAACCGGGCACCATGGCGCCCACGACCCCTAAACAATGCACCCGCGTTAAATTATTTTGACTTCTACAATTTTTGGTTTATAATATAAGTTTATATATTATATTATAAAGTTTATAATATAATTTAAGTAATTCATATAAAGGAAAAATTATACACTACATTATACAAAAATTATACAAAAATTATAACAAAAATTATACAAAAATATACACGAAATATACACGTAATATAATCAATTTATTGATGGTCATGTTTTAAAGTATTTTCCCTTCTGTAAAGTCGATATGACTGCATCATCGCGACAACATGATGCAGCGTGGCATATTTATCATTCTATCATCGAAAGATAGAGGGGATTCCCTTGAATCTGACAACTTCTCCGACGCGATCGCTAGTGCGGCAATTTAGTGTTAGATTCGTTTATGTACTATATAATCATGTATAATATTTTCTTATACTTTACCAGTTCCAGGCTGAAGAAGATGATAAAGCCTCCTTCAAACAAACGCTCCTATCTCCCAACAACATACAATCCCAACAGGGAGTGGAGTTTTAGTGGGTAAAAATCCCACACTGTTGGATGCAATGGGCATCCTTCGCTTTTTGAAGGTTTCTCCACCTACGTAAACAAAAAAAAAACAAAATAATATTCTTAAACTGAATTGCTAAGTTGATAACTACAAAAACCCATAATGGAAAAACGCTAAGTGAGTACGCAATTATAATTTTAATGAAGAATGGGAGCACCAGGTTTGGGTTGTAAATCATAAAGATAAATATGTATGCTTATTATGTAACAATAGTAGAGCAATTCCAAAGAAACGTAATCTCGAGAGACATTTTAAAACGGTGTATCCCAACTTTGACTCAGAGTATCCTAAAGTTTGAACTTCGAAAAAATTAAAGTATCTCGTTAAAATCATCGATTGCAAAGCAACAATTCACTTTTACCAAACAATTTTAAGCAACAATTCACCGTTGAAACATCAAATGCAGCAACAATGGCATCAATTAAAGTTTCACATATATTTGCTAAGAAGAAAAAACAATGTACGGATGGAGAAATAGTAAAAGAACCAATGTTGGAATCTGCAGACGTAATTTTTGCAGATTTTAAGAATAAAAGAATTTGTGTCTGTCATAAGTGCCATGTACCTGTTACCTAGTACTGTTACAAAGAGAATTGAAACAATCTCAGGCCACTTATTAACTCAATTAATAGAAAATTTGAACTAATGTGACTTGTTTTCCTTACAACTGGACGAATCGAAAGACGTAACAGATATTGCACAGTTTTATTAACTGCCAAAATGACCTTTGATGATTTTACCATAGAATACCAACTGAAAAATTATCTTCAATAACAACTCAAGCCACGACAGAGAAAATATTTGATTCATTGCTTTATGCCGACAAGATACTTTTTTCCAAATTTTATTGCATATCAGTGCATTATCCACCAGCAATTAATGTGCGCAAAAATTATTAGATTCCAAGATGTAAACTCTGTTGTTACAAAAATAATCAGTCTAATAATGAAGACAAGTGGAGTGCAACATAGACTATTTAAACTGTTTTTGGAAAATGACAAAGGTGCACAATTTACTGATCTCCTTTTGCACGCTGGGGTGAGTTGGCTCGATAAGGGCAAAATGCTTGAGCGATTTATCAATCCATTGGCACTGTCCATTGGCATTCAAGTATGAACAAGGAAAAACATGACTTATTTTGGTTGCAAAATTTAAAAATGTATATATGTCTGCACTGTATGTTTGCATGAATGTTTCTTTGCATTTACTTGAATATAACTTTGACCTACTAGAAAAGGAAGTACCTTGAGGATGAGACCCTCATACTCGAAGGTACTTTAGCTGAACGCCTGTAGGAAATTTGTAATTAGCTTCAGACAGTGGCATATTTGGATGATCCTAGTTAAGGCTTTTGTAATCCCAGGTATTTCACGGCAGACTAATTAGTAAAATTTGTACTCCCATTGAAATAAAAAAATCCCCCTTTCATCCTAAAAGGCTGCAGTGATAAGTAAAAGAAGCGTCATGTAAAGTAAAATAATCTTAAAATTAAAATTCAAAATTCCACCAAGGATGTACAGATTGAATTAACTTATGTATTCATATATTTTAAGGAAATCTATAGTTAAAGGAAAATTTAATACACCAAAATTACGCTTAGAAATTTTGATGAAACAAACATGCATATTCAGTCAAATTATTTTGTTATTTTTAATTAAACGTGCGTGTAACTATTTGAAGAGATATGTCGTAAAACTATTTACATATACAACACAATGCTAATAGAAATAATCAAAGAATTATAAACTAATGCAATACATGTTTTGCTAATAAAATTTACTTGCTTTTCATTATCAAACCATGATACCAAAAGGCATGGACTCACAATGTCAAGTGTAATATAAATATATGAATATGTATAATGATTTAAGCAGGTGTACGAAATTAAAAGTACGCTATGCACTATTTAAGATTGTTTTAGTGAAATTATCACGTTTTTATAGTTTTTGTTAATTTGAGATATAAGGCTGACGAATTGTACGAAATTCGAGTTTGTCAGTTTACACTTTTGACCAGTAAGTCATTGTTACTTAGGGTTTAGGTGTACGATCTAAATTTGTTTACTCCCTGTATTAAGTTCTCAACGCATCAATGTGGTACGTGAATATTACTGTAAGCAAGTTGTTGAAGCTTAAAGAACTTGTGCAACTAGAAACGTTTTTACACATAAATCTTAGATGATAATAAAAAACTAAAGTGATAATGAAACTAAACTAAAATAAACAGTTTTACCTTGTGCATAGAGAGGGATTGTTTCATACAACATTATGCCGACATCATGTCATACAACATCATGCCTATCATTTACTACATAAGAAAATTTCACTTTATTGTATTATCCCACACATCTGTAGAAAAGAGATCGGAAAAAATAGGTTACTAATTTAGTTAGTTAATCAAAATTAATTTATAACATTGACTTTAATCGAGTCAGCATAACTTATAAAATAATAAAACTAAATATTTATTTTATTCAATATATTCGTAGAAAGAATAGTTCGCTTACGATAAAATTTAATACTAATTCACTAGTATAAGCAAATCATTTGTCAATATGTTTTAACTTTGAATTAAAATTACTTCGTTAGTAAATAAAATTAGTGGCAAGAATAAATTCAGAATTTAATGTGTTTGGGATTTTCAAACTAGTGAAAAAAATATAATAATATAATTTAACTTACATTTGAGTTGCAGACATGATGATCACAGTATTACTTTAGTGTAAAAAATCTGCTTTTTTACAGATCGTACCCTTCTTGTTTGCTGGCTGACCGAGAAGCTACCGTCCAACGGTTATCGAGTACCTTTTAAATGTTTCCCGTCTCCTTTTTTCCCATTAAACTATCTGTATTACTTTACACCTACTTTTTTCACTTTGGCTACTGCCAAAGTGAAAAACGTGATTAGTGACAAATCAATAACTGATTGCGACTGTAATCGCTAATATATCTACTAATGTCGTTCTAATATAATTTATATGTAGAATATTTATAAGTAATAGATAATAATGCCGAACTACTGAACCTTTTTCCAGAAATTATTAAAAGTACGTAAAGTAGATAGAGTAGAACGAAAATAAAATAATTGCGTATTTTCCACCTTACCATATAAATCAAAAGTTGACCATTTTCGCTTATAACTAAACTAAAAATTTAAGGCTTAATCAATTGAACTTAAAACGCGCAGCTATCAATGTGTGATAGCTGTATGTGTGTGTGATAGCTGCGAATTATAAGTGATCAGTGCTGGAACTAGGAATTTTTGCACCTGGGGCATAAGTGAATATTTACGCCCCTTAAAAAAAGAAATGCGCCACAAATTTTTGGGTTCAAGGTCAAATGCCTTTAAATGAAAAATAACCTACACATTTTGCTCAGTAATATACTTACCTAT
>WYDF02003589.1:0-14004 GCA_009867245.2 Adranes taylori
CTGAAGTTCTTACTTTGAAATTTCTCATTGTTAGGCCAATGTAGAACGAGTTACAATAATTACAATTTAATTGATATGTACCACATTTATCGAATGTTGGGGTCTTATCTTTATTATTCATAAGTTTGTTCAATTCATTTGATGTGTCAAAAGCTATATTAATGTTACATTTACTAAAAACCTTTTATACATTTATACCGAAAAAGGCAGCGACGGAGAAACCTTACTTGACGGAGAACAGAAATTTCGTAAGCCTACACAGGCAGTTCTGCGTCTTGTGAAGCCCCTTGAAAAATCAAATAAATATATCACCGCCATAACTGGTTTTCGCCTAATGAGTTGCTTCATCAGTTGAGAAGAAAAGGTCTACCCTACACTGGAACGCCGAAAAAAATAAGCCCTCTGGATTTTTTGCCTAGTCCAACAAGATCAGTTGAATCTACTTTATATGTTTTTTCTGCCGACTGTTATACAATTATATCTTACGTTCCAAAGAAAACAAATCCGTTTTGCTAGTTTCTTCCTCTCATCATGAGAAAGCAACTAACCTGGAAAAGTTTCTACCGGAGATAATATGTTTTTATAACTCGACTAAAGGCGGAGTAAACACCCTTGATATGAAATGTGCAAACTATTCTTCAAGGCGTCGTAGACGTTGATGGCCTTAAGCGATATTTTATAGAGATTATAGATATATCTACAAATTATGCATATATTTTATTTTTGCATTATAAAAATGGCACATCAAAATCTACAAGTTCTTTTATTGAAGAACTTGCATTGAATATTGTGACACCCCATATGCAAAGAAGACTTGGAAATGTAAAATTGGACACTGAACTCCGAAATTTAATTCAAAGTAATTGGAAGAGGTTGTAAAAACCAACCAACAACTTTCAGCCGATGAACGTTTGGAAGTGAAAAAGCCTGTTTTTTATGTCCGTATCAATTAAGGAGGAAAACATTTTATAAATTTTTAAGCTGTCAGAAAACAATATCTCTTGAACATACTGGCAAAATATGCAGAATTTGCATTTCAAGTGAATAATAATGTTTTAAGAAAAAAAAATTATATTCTAACATCGTCACGTATATAACGTTTTAAAATTTTAATATAAATATTTAACATTGTGCATACTTCAAAATGTATCACAATAATAGCGGTATCTGATACCGATGATCCCAAATAACGTAAAATATACAATCCTCGCGAGTTAAGGGTTAACATAATGAAAAATATCTATTTGAGTACTCCGCAATAGTTGGCTAAATATACATCTAAAGATTAACGGAAATAACAAATAGCTGTAAGACAAAAAACGCCAGATTCAATAGATTATAAATTTAAATATATATTTTCTACTGCTTCATACAAAACACATTTGCGTCTGAATAGCATAAAAGTAATTTATAATAGACTTTTGATGCACATGGACCATAAGGTTTACATGGTTCATATAAAAATAAAGTAATTTATTTAGTTTTCAAATTGTGCAATACAGCGAAATATATTTCTATTATAAAATTTTACACAAAAGCATAGTTAATCAAAGCATATCCTATTTTTGCGTTTGGAAAAAAAATATTAATAACATGATTTGCATATCATTATTAATTATAACTCACTACTTTTAATTAAATTATGATGTGATTACCCTATCAAAATACCCTAAATATCGCAAAATGATATGCAGGAAGCTGAAACGTACTGAATGTTTTTTAGTCAGGAATGTGTGCAACTCAAATAGTTAATGCTGCCTTACTGCACGAATGTCCTACAAACATAAGAAATAGCGGTATTTTTAAAGCCCCTTTGCAAACCAATAAGACAACCACTCTAGTATTTTTGAAGTCGGGCCATAGACGCGCTATAGATGATCAGAAGATATAAAAATGCAAGGGAATAGAAATCTTTCTTAAGTGTTTACAAGGGGTCACAGGTAACAAGGTAAGAAAAGTTTTGCTAACATTTCTCTAGAGGAGATAAAAAATCATATACTCTTGAGCTTATCGAAAAACTGCGAAAACAACAAAAATGTGATTTGACGGACTCGAAATGATGCTAAAACAAATTTTTTTGTACACTAAAACCATACGTTGTGTTGTATGTTGTCTCAGTGCAAAAAATTCAAATAATTGCCTAACACGTAATTGCTAATAATTGCCTAGCAACATCAAGTCTAAATTAATTGAACATTAAAATCTCAAAACATGGTGAATGTTCTGGTTAGAACCCTAAAAATTCAACAACTGTGCCCAGAACATTCACCATCTTTTGAAATTTTTACAAGGATAACAAAAAACAGAAAATACAATCAACTTTAAAAATATATAAAAGTTTTTATTATGAAAAGTTACTCTATTTATTCTACGTTCATTTATCGTTTGAGAGAAAGGAAGAAATAAAAAGACGAAGCTAAAAGAAACGAATTTCTATGTATAAATGATCAATTACGTAATAACGTAATTTATTCTCAATTCCAACGCTCTTTAATTGGCTCTTCAAAATGCAAATCGTGTCGAACCCATTATAAAAAAAAAAAAAAAAGATAACCGACAGCGTTTCATTACAGCTCAGCCTATTATTTGTACTTCACTTTACTTTTCACTACTGTTTGCATTTATTTGACATTTGTTTTATTGATAACTAAAAATATTCCAAATTATTTAATTTTTTAACATATGGAATAAACATTTTACTTTTACCTAGCAAAGTTTCACTAAGTTTAAATAGTTTCGGATGCAATAAAATTAACAAAAAAGAGCAAATATCTATTTCAGTACATCGGAATAAACATATACTGAACATCTAACATCTAATTTGCGGAAATAATGAAGTTACAATTCAAAGAAAACAAATTTGAAAATATATTTACAATTATTTGATAATAAATTTATTATAAATAATAGTCAAACTGTAGTAACTCAATAATAGTAACTCAAATTACTATTGACTTATCGTAATAAAGGAGAATAAAGTTGATATAATACATTCGAAAATAATTTATTTTATTTTAATATTGCGCAATGTAGTGAATTATATTTCTAGTAAAAATTTTCAAGAGCATATAGTTAATCAAAGCATAAAAGGAATTCCATTTTTATATTAAGCAAAATAATACTTTTACCTCATTGTACCTTTAAATGTAATTAAATAATAAAATTAATATCTGAGAGAATTATTGAGTAGATGTAAAATTTACGATTATAGTTATTATGCCATGACACCGAAAGCGCTCTAAAGTATTAAACACAAATATATGCAAAAACGCGCTTTGTCATATAAAAGTAAAAAAATATATACCATAAAATATAAAATAACAATATACCGTAAAATAATATGCCTTAAATGAACTATAAAAACACACTGACTGTTTGACCAGAAATGTGTGCCACTCTCAAACTACTTAATTGACAGTACTGCAGAACATTCACCACATTTTGAGATTCTTCCAGCACTGCAAGTAAGATGTGACAACTTGAATGATTGAGAATTTATTTTAGAAATATTAAACTATATCTCAATATGGGAAGCTACTCTATTTATTCCATATTCATTTATCTTTCAAAAAAAAAAAGAAAAAACATAAGAGCGAAGCAGAAAAACGAATTTCTATGAATAAATGGTAAATTACGTAATTTATTCTCAATTTCAACGCTCTTTAATTGGCTCCTTAAAATGCAAATCGTGTCAAATCTACAAAAAATAAAAACCGAGCGCTTCATTATAGCTGAAAATATTATTTGCACTTCATTTTATTTTTCACTTTTATTTGCATCCATTTGACATTTATTTTATTGAAAACCTTAGTCCAAAATATTTAATGCGTTATTAAAATATTATTATAAGAAATTTAAATAGTTTTATATATGGAATAAACATAGTACATGCGACGAAAGCATAGTTTTACTTAGTGTAAATATGTTGAGATCGAATAAAATTAACAAAAATACAATTGTTGATTTCAGAGCACACCGCATATAGCATCTAATATGTGGACATAATAAATAGCTATAATTCCAAAAACTTGATAGTCTTTACTTCACGTGATTTTTTTATATAACTTGCGACCGGTTTCACGTAGCCGTGTACGCAGCGTCAGGCCCTTTTTTCTAAAAATTATAAAATACAATTTGCATAAGATTATTTGCTTTCTTAGACATAACATTTTATCTTACTCTATTTGCTGCTATCTAAAAAATCTGGAAGAAAAACAATATAACAGCTGTGAAATATTTGGTTATCCTTACAACTACAGGGATTTTTTAGACTATTTGTATTTTATTATTTTTCACGCGTAGGTGCAGCTATGTGGGTCGGTTTATTCTGTGGTTTTGAGTATGTAAAAGATAGAGGATGGGTGCGGTTTGGTTGTTGCGAGAAATGCTATATGTGTCGTTGTCTAATGTATATATTTACATATTTTCTAGTATGTTTAGTTTACACTTTTCTTACGTTTATCAAAATTTTTTGGATCTTTTCGTCAACGTGTAATTTTCTTGTATGAGCTATCGGGCGAAAGTGGAATTTACGTTATACTGTTCTTGGTTTATGTTTTTTTTCTCATGTCACCCACGCTCGTTCTTGATTAGAAGTACCGATATTGTACGTCCAATTTGTGTTCTACATACGTATTTGGCTGGGAAGTTTTAAACAAAAGACTGAAATTCAATCCTGCCACCTCAAAATCAAGAAATGCCGTAGAAAATCTTCTCATCGACTCCGAACTTATAATAAAATCAAACGACATAATCACAAACAAAACTAACAAAATACTCAACAAAACCAACAAGGGAAATTGCATAGTAATAATAAACAAAACCGACGTGGTAAAAATCTCATACCCATGAATGCACTAATACCTAAAGTATATGTAGAAATGAAACTACACTAAAGAACAAAACAATAAGATCCATATGCCCATTAATTGACTCTCCAGCATATCAACTTACAAATGGCTACAAAAAACAATTAAATAATTAATATAATTCCAATCAACATATGCGGTAAAAAACACATGAAGTCATAAATGCTGGAGTAAACACTAACATAGAAGAAAATAACAGACTAATCTTTTCACATAACAAATCTTTATACGAACTTACCCCCAAACGAATGCATATAACTTTCTAAAAGACGACTTTTAGAAACAACATGCAAAACCATAGGCACAAACCTTTTGACTAAACTACTAACAACCTCCTTGAATCAAAACTTCTCACAGTTCAATAAAAAAATATACAAACTGAACAATAATCTCGCAATGGGGTTGCTTGCTACTGTGGAGTCTGATGACAGAAAACTTTTTAGAAAACTTAAAAAAGGACATGTTTAAAAAAATAGACGGAACACAACATAGTAAACAATGGACTCAATACATAGACCACATCTTCTACACATTGAACGGAACCCGACGAATAACTACCAACTTCCTTCAACAAAATAAACAACATACCTACCTCAATTAAATTCAAGCTAGAAACAGAAACCGATTCACAAATAAACTTCTTAGATTTAACCATAAAAAGGGATTAGAAAATTTTAAAATTGAAAATATACAAAGAAACAGATAAAATATAATCAATAATAATTCAAACAACCCAATTCAATAAAAAATTGTAGCATTTCACAACTACATCGACTACATGAAACACCAATGGAAGAAGAAGTTTACAACAATGTAATAGACATCATAAAAACAATCGCAATAAACAGCAATTACAGCTCCGATAATATAACAAATATGATACAATGAAAGACAAACAAACTAACAAGAAGAAACGCTTCTATATAGAACATCGACCAACAAATTAACATTAACAGTATAAGATCTAGGACAAAAAAGGCGCGAAATTTCTACAACACAGCAAGAGAAATGAAACAAGGCTTCCAACCGAGAACATCTTTCTGTAAATACAGAGATGGAAATCGAATTGACGATGCTGATGGGATTATGAAGAATTGGAAAGAACATTTTGAGACTCTATTGAATTCATAAGGCAGTGAGGAAGAACAATTGACCGATGCAGTAGAGGTAAACCAAGTGACACTGTATGATGAACCACAGCTGCTACTATAGAGACCATCACTTGAGGAAGTAAACAAAGCCATACAGAGCCTGAAGAATAATAAAGCAACTGGGAAGATGGCATTTCTGCAGAGTTGTTGAAATATAGTGGGTAAGAAATGAAACAAAAAATGCACGGTATACTGATTAGAATCTGGGATTAAGAGGAAATGTCCCAAGAGTTGGAATGAGGCGATAAGAAACCAGTTCATAAGAAAGAAGATGGAAATTTTAGAGGAATTTCATTGCTCAATATAACTTACCACAATAATAGCATTCCGATTAGAACCATTTGTGGAGAGTACACTGGGAGAATACCAGTGTGGATTTAGAAACGGGAGATCCACATCTGATCATATTTTTCTGCTGAGATCAGTTATGGAGAAGGGTTAGTAATTATTTTACATAAATTGTTCATCGATTTTAAACAGGCTTCTGACAATGTCTTGAGACCTCGCTTGTATGCAGCGATTTTGGAGCTTGGAATACCAAATCAACTCGTTGGGTTAACCAAAGAAAATCAAAGGTGAAATTTCAAGGAATAATGTCAAAATCCTTTGATGTGAAACGAGGACTTAGAAGCGGGATGTTCTGTCGACACTACTCTTCAACGTTGCTCTACAGAAAGTCATGAGGAGTATAGATAGTAACCGAGGAGGATCCTCTTCAACAAAACGCTAGAGTATCTGGCATATACAGAGGATATAGCACTGATAACTAGAACCCAGAAATTCGTGTCTGAGGGTTTCAGTCAAATGGAAAGGGAGGGCAGAAAGATGGGCCTACAGGTAAATGAGGGAAAACTAATTACATGATTGCTAGTCGAGATTACCATTTCCAAAGTGGCATAGTTATAGTCAGCTATAGTTCTCAAAGGGTTTCAGAATTTAAATATACTGGGTCTCTGATCATGGAGATTATCGAAGTTCGGACAGAGAATAAAAAAAAGAATGTTGTCCGCCAATAGATGCTACTACGCATTCTTACCTCTCCTGCGATCACCTTTGTTATAAAGAAGGTAAAAATTGAGAGTCTATAGACTAATAATACGAACAGTTATTATGTAAGGTGCTGAAACTTGGACATTGACAAAGACCGCTAAGAGCAGAATAAGAGCCTGGCAAAGAAAAATACTACGGCAGATTGTTGGTCTTGTGACAGAGCATGGCGAATGGAGAATTAGAACAAATGCAGAGCTCTAATACTTTATGAACACTTCGGTCCATAGGAGTCCGAGGCTGGGGGATGAAGGCAGGAGACTGAACAGAATTGCCGAATGTCTTCAAGGAGACCAAGGCCCTTCAAGGGCTGTAGAGCCATGGAGTAAGTAAGTAATATAAGATGACAACTACTACTAAAAAACTGCTATGTAGACAAAAAGACTTCGAAGACAAAATGGTAATACGCGGTGCATATCTATTAGAATGCCAAACTCGTAAGACAAACTGAATCCCTATTTAACATACGCACTTCTGAACACAAACGAGCATGAAATACAGGAAAAACACAAAACGGCAGCTGCAGCATTTCTCTCAAGAACCAAGGCAGCTTTCACATACTCAAAACCACAGAACAAATACACCCACACAACTATACCTACAAGTGACATAAGACGTGACTAAAAAACTAATACGCGAATAGTAAAAAAAAAATCTCTTTAATAGTAAGTACCATAGTTCACTTTAAGCATAGTTCCCATAGATTTTTCTAAAGCTGCACAGACATTTGTATACAATACACACAAATCGTTTCATTTAAGCTACTTTTATTTGTTCTGTCCATACATTTTTATATATTTGCAAGAGGTACTTCTTCAGCACGTGATAAAAAAAATTGAAGGGAGTATTGTATGAGCCAAATGTTGTCACATGTATTTTGTGTCTGTTTTATGCAAATTGTATGGTATAATTTTTGGTAAAGGAGCCTGACGATACGAAGTACGCCTTACGTAGTAAATCAAGTGTCAAATTATATAAAAAATCAAGTGAAGTATCGATAATCATTTAAACCCAACAATTAAAAATATATTTGCAATTAAGTGATACAAAACGCAATTGCATCAGGCTTGCTTAATAAAAATTTATAACAAAGATTTGATAATCAAGAGCAATAAAGTTTATATCATTCATACAAAAATAAAGTACTTTATTTCATTTCAAAATGGTGCAAAGTAGTGAGATATATTTCTATTTAGATTCAGAGATGTAGAGACGTAAATCAAGAAGTATATGTATGCCATAGATTTAGAGAAAGCATTCGACCAAGTCCAACATGAAAAAAAGCTACATATGCTAAGAGGCTTAGAGATAGATGAAAAAGATATCAGGATAATTGCAAACCTATACTGGAAGCAAATAGTAAACATACGACTAGGAGATCATCTATCGGGAGAAACAGAGATACAAAGAAACAGATATATGCAGAAAACATATGCAGCAAAGCGATATAAGAGACATGCGAGGGTATATTAAATAACGTAGAACTTGTCAATAACATTCCATACGCAGACGATATACTGGTGCTACCTCGATCATGTGAGGAAATACAAAACCTGATTATCCAAGTTGGGAAGAATGTGGTATAAATCTCAATACCAGCAAAACTAAATACATGATCATAAGTAAACAGGACAATATTCAAGATAATGGAATAAATGTAAAGGGGATTCAGTTAGAACGAGTCAATTAGGTAATATATTTAGGAAGAATAATAAACGCCAAGTGGTATCCAAGTATAGAAATGAAAAACAGGATTGCAAAAGCGAGGACAGCGTTAATATACATGAAACAAGCGTTATGCAGCCATGATCTAAACATAAACCTGCGTGTACGAATGCAGAAATGCTATATGTTTCGAGTGCTGTAATATGGAGCAGAAGCATGGACACTCACAGACAACCTATTAAAAAGAATCAAATCTTTTGAGATGTGGGCATACAGGAAGATCCTAAAAATTAATTGGGTAGATAGAACATGTAACAAATATATAAGTACTCAAAAGACTAAATAAATCAACAGAAATAGTAAACACTATTAAATGATGAAAGCTAGAATACTTCGGCCACCCATCATGAGACACCCAGAAAATTACGCTCTACTACAATTAATCATTCAAGGCAAAATCATGGACAAGAGAAGCGTAGGAAGAACAACGACGTCATGGCTCAAAACCCTACGTCTATGGTTTAAAAAGTCTAGTTCCGAACTGTTCCGAGCGGCTATCAACAAAATCCTGATAGCAAAGATTTTAACCAACATCACAGTGAACGATCGATAACGGCCACGACACTTCAAGAAGAAGGTCGTTGTTTTATTTATTTTCAAATCACAAGAAAATTGTGTTTTATCCTTATTAACATTTATGTAGACAGAATAAATCTTAAACAGATTTGTTTTATTATTTAGCGAAGTTCATAAATCCACCATAGTTGTTGCATATAAGACAAATTATTTTGTTGTTAATATTACGATTATAGTTTATTAATTCTTAGACCATACTTGCTTTATTAAGATTGAATCTTGGTTTTAATCAAGCAATGTGCCATAAATCATTGTTTCATTATCAATTTTAGTCATGTACGAATTTATTAAAACCCCATAAATTCTCGGTTAAGTTGAGTGTGTTTTCAAAAGAATTCATTAATCTCGTTAACGCTAACTCAAAGCCGTGTCATTATTTTCAACGTGACAGTAGAATATCTACATAAACGCGTTTACGGTATAAGATCTCATCAAATCAGAATCAGAATAACTAACTAGCGGATTGCTTCATCCCGGCAAATATGTATAAATAATAATCAATAGATTTTTGTTTTACAGATCTGAAAAATAAATTTTAAACGTAATAAAATAATCAAACTATATCTATTTACAGATTTTTTTTATAATTAATGCAATTAAGAAATAGGATATAAAAGACTCACCATTCACTGAACCATTCAGGTGAAATAGCAAAAATTGCAGTCGTTTTCCCAATGCTACCATTTACGTTGAAATTTTCATAATTATCAGCGGCTTGTGTTGACGTTACTAACAAATCAGCTGACGCTAAAGTTAATTCGCCTGATTTATTATGAGCCATTGGATCTTTTTATTTCCCGTATTGTTCTTCTGGTCTTCGATAAGAATCGTTTAGGCGGGGGGCCTTTTTTCACCTTCTCGGCAATGTGGGAGCTTTATACATTTTGTGATGATACAAGAATTTTACACAAACCATTATGCTCGGTCAACAGATTTTCTGAAATAAAAGCAAATATATAAACAACAAAAACATTTCTGAACTCTTTCAGCACCCCATCTTTCATTAAAGTCAAAAGTTTTACTACACACTTATAAAGCAAAATGTCATATATTTTTGTACAAGTAGTAAAGCCCGCTCAATTCACCATTCAGATTACTTATTTGATAGAATGTATTAAACTATTGGTGAATGCTTTGGGGTCGTTTCTCAGACACTTAATCGTCTGAGAGTCGTTTCGTTTCTCATTGTTCATATATCTTCCCAGATCTTCCTCATGCTGATAAGAATCTAAACAAATATTTTGAGGTTGTGTTATTATTTTAAATTAAATTTTTTTACCCTACATATCACTAGATTTGTAACTAGATTTGAAACTAAAGGTGTAAACTAAAGGAACTAAACCAATTTGGAACAAAAGGACTAATATTTTGAGTAAACGTTCTATGCGCTAACATTAAAATAAGGAAACATGTTTGATCACTCTTTGAACTTTAGTTATTAATAATTTCGTAAATAAGTAGCAATGAAGTTTGCTAAAATTTTATGTATAGAATTCTTGAACTGAATGTTTCTTCAAAATTTGGACAAAATATAAGATATATTTGCAAAAATATTACATTTGTAATTTATGATGTCTGAGAAAATGTACAAGATAATTATTTGTATCAATCAAATCGTCATTAAATAATTATACAATGCGTCATCTCTACGTGAAAAATCATTGAGACTAGGACATATACATATTTTAGGACTCGACTATGCTCGCAACAAATCTACACTCACTTCCTGCTATTTTCAGGTATCATATGTGACGTGCAAATTAAGAGTTCATGTAAAAACCTATAGAAACATATATATGCAATGGATGGAATAGCTGGGTCACACTTTACTTTCCGTTGGTTTGCTTCCAGGCATCGCGTGAATGTCATTCCATCGGAAGCGCTTAATAAAAGTTATTACTGTCGCGCATCGGCTCGTTCAATGTCACGTTCAACGAGTTGAAATAACTAGAAACCGAAATAACAAACATGAAAGCGTGGAAAACAGTAAGGGTTGCTTCGTTTAATACGCTTTATTTATATTATATCATCGACAAGGTTATTGTTAAATTATTTGAATCTATTTGAATCAATTATTTTTGATTTATTTTACAAGGGCATATTTACATAAGAAATAATCACTTTTATAATTTTTATTTTAAATTATTTTTTGGGTTCACAGATTTCTGTAATAATGCTTTGTAAAGAGATTCATGCCTTATTAATAACTCATGTTTAATTAAACGAGAAAATGAATAAACAAAAATCACTTGATTTGCGAAAAACTCATGTCACTTCTTCACATGATATATTTACGAAAAAAATGTGGTTTTCGAAAAAAGTTTGTCTAAGAGTCCAAAATAAAATCTTCAAGTCCTATTAAACCAACTCTATTTAAAAAATGTTTGATTTTTGTTGTTAGATCGCTAAACGCGTATTTTTGTCAAATTTTCAGACCTTTTCTTTGAAAACGACTTCACAACCTTTTTTGTTTATATCTCAAGCGGAAAATCATTTAAGTGTCCAGCTAAGTAGGCTGAGTTTCAAAATGTAAATGCTAAAAAAATATTAATTACTGCTGATGCTCATTGCGAAATAGGCGATAATCGTTTTCAAACATATTGTAACATGAGGATTCATCTACGTTCCTATTTAGGTTGATGTAAAAATTGGGCATTAACTACTCATAAATAAGGTGAAAAGGTTAAAATTAGACGCCTTAAACGGTTATCATTGTAAATAAGATTTTAGATAAAGGGACAGTCATCGGGTAACTTACTATAGATCTGTTTTATGATCAAAGTACGAAGATAAATATTAATAATTGATAATAACCTATGCTAATTAATTACATCATAAACAAATAAAATGTACATAGAAGCTATGCATGGGAACAAAGTTGACCGATGTTATAGAAAATATTCTAAAATGCGCTAATAAAAACAAATTAATCTTGATTAAAAGTATGCTTATCGATATGTGGAAGAGGACCTGATATATATAAAAACGGTTTACCCACAGCAGTAAAAGAAAGTAATTTTGGGCGACTGCCGAACGTCGTAATGTGCAACTATTTAGCGAAATAATATTCTGGAATAAAATTATATTAGAATAATAATTAAATAACAAATAAAGTCTTGACTAATTAAAGTGTGATCATAAATTTATTAAGTATTTTATTATGCATTCGTCTCGCCATACTTAGCATTAATATTTTTTGGGAATAATTCAATAAATTAACTTGAGTATAATTTTGGTGAATAGGGTAAACACGAGTTTAATTAGTATCAAGTTCGTTGATCAAGGCAAAGCTAAAATAAATATAAATAAATAAATAAGATAATGGTGCGTTACTTTAAAAAATAAATGAATAGTTTGTGTACAGCGGCAAAATCTGTAAGTATCTAGTCTATCATTTTTTTTTATGTAACTGAACAAACCATAAAGTCACTTTTATTCAAGTGTTGATTTATTTTATTAACTGCAAAGCGTTGATTATTTTATTTTACGTATGGAAATGAATGAACAATATACTTAGCATCGTTAAGGATTGATGTTACCAGTAATACCTCAGCGACAAAGGCACAACTAGAAAACGGTGCGTCCACCTTAGCGATGATCCGGCCTAGTGTTTAATTCTAAATTAGGTGGGGCTAACTGAGGGATTTAGATTAATTCAATTATTCAATTAAATTAATCGTTCCGCATCAATTATCGAATTAATAACTTTGCTAGAAGAAGCTAAACTAAAGTGGAACCATATAAAATAACGAAAGAGTCAGATACCTATAATTGTGAGCAGGGGATTGCTATGCTAACCCATATAAAAAGTCCCATCTCACTTATGTCGGAGAGAACAACCCTCCTCCCTAAAAAATACGTGACAATATGTCTACATAGTTTCAATAAAACTTTATACCAGAAAAAGTTTAACATATTTTTATGGAATCTAAAGTTTAGAGCTCATATAGTACGAACTCACCTTACTATAATGACACATAACAAGTAATGAGGAATAACGAAAAATAAGCATAGCTCCTCGACTCTATCTAAACCGCTTAAATTTAACACTGCACTAAACTGGAACACATAATAGAACTACAAAAGTAAAAACCAACAACGAATGAAGCGTAAATACACAATGCAAATCTACATCAATTATTTGTTTGCATCCACTAATTAATTTAACATTTATAAGTTTTGCTGGCATAGATTGAACTCACTATACTTTTAGAATTAGCTAATAATAAAAAAAAATGATTGTATGTAAAGTAGAAAATATTAAGTTAATATCACACTTCATGATTAATTTTTTTTATAACAAATAATAATCCTTGTGATTTAACATAAACATATACAGATCTGTGGAGAGTTATTACCAATTCTTCCTCTAGGCTGATTGGTTGCAGCCTAGAGCCCCGGTATTCTAGGGAGTCCCAACACTATAAATCGGTTTCGATGTTTTATTTGGTACGTAGAAGCAAGAAAATATAGTCTTATCAATTTGACGATGAAATATAAAAATAACAAAACTACATTAGTAAAAGCTATTGGAAAGAGTACTAACAGTGATTTATATTTTGGTTAGGAGAAGGGGGTGTGTAAGGGGTGATGGCACGACATGGTCAATATAGCCAACCCAAACGTCAACCTCGCCT
>WYDF02003600.1:0-14003 GCA_009867245.2 Adranes taylori
TCACATTTTTTATATACTCGTGTATGAATTATTCTGAGAAAAACTTTCAATACATGAGACATGAGGCTTATAATTCTCTAGTCATCACAATGTGATGAGTTGGTCTTTTTCGGTATTGCGACGAAAGTCGATTTTAACCAGACCGAAGGTACCTTTCCAGTACAATAGATCTTGTTGAAAAGCGATGTAAGAAGGTCTAGACCCCCGTACTAGAGCCTATATTCGATTAATAGCTATGGTCACCATCCAGTTGGTTAGATTTTTTATAAGGCAAGTAAATAAAAGCATCAAAGTAAATTAAGGAGAATATATAATGCAACAAATTTGTGTTTTATATACAAGAGGTAAATCAGTTAAAGAAATAGTCAATCCAATAAATCATCAGTTCACTTTAAAATATAGTACATGTTGAAATGTGAATACGGTATTCTGAACCGTATTCACTTCGCGTCAATTAATGAGGGCGTTGTCTTTTCTGTTATTAAGTATATCTTTCTTTATATTTTGTACATGCTTATATCATATTATATTTTTACTGTTTATTAAATAGCTTTCCACTACACCCAAGTTTAATTTCCAAAGTATCCAATAAAATTGTTAATTCATTTAAATCAATGGCAAATCAATCAAATAATAAAACACGGAAAAATAAGATAAAATCGTCAGCTTAATATTTGCGCAAAATTTGTCAAGAATAAAACTCATTTATATAATTCTTAAAGAAAGTTAGATTTGTGCTATTATATTTAAATGTAATCCTTATTTGGTGTGCAGCTCACTTATAATGTTCACTCTAGGTCTCTATAACAAATATTACTAAATTGTCTTTCAACTCCCGTATCTACTTCTATAACAAAACCATACTCGGTTCTTATATCACTGGAGTAAACTTTTACTATTATTTTCGATTAGTCTTTAAATATATTATCCTTTCCCTGAAGATTAATTCATTAACAAAATTCTACAGATAAATAACATAACCTCATATGTTTTGTTGTTCTTTTTACTCCTACAATTTACTAGGAGTAGTAGAGTAGTTTAGAACATGTTCTAAGAGTAAACTCTATTACAAACTAAGGCAAAAAGAGTTATAAATTGAGACAAACGCCACAGATTTACACTTTTTCCTCGTAGTACGTAGAGTAAAACAAATAAACATAACTATTATCTACAATGAATTCTAAATTATTTGACAATTTTGCCTTTGATAATATGAAAGCATATATGTTTCACTTATAATAAACATTTACTTTTTCACCTTGGACACAATGATACCTTTTGATGGTACACTTTCAACCCAATGCCATACAATGAAAGTCAAGTTTTATTGTGCCCCAACTCAATTGAAAGCATCTTTAATGGTGCCCCACGCACCTCGGTACAATCAAATATTTTTTTCACATTTAATTTAATTTATTTATATTTTTTCACGGATACGGTATGTCATATTATTGAGGCAATTGGGACAAAGCTTTATTATATAAAAGAGAACATCCAGTATTTTGTTCAGCTGTACCGCCATAATAACGATCATCTTCTAATAATTCAAAAAGTGTTCCACTGTGCCGCATGTTACCATACACATTCTGTATAGTAAATCTTATAACTTCCAGTATGTAAAAGATAAGGTAATGGATGTATCTATTATATGATTTTGTCTTTCTATTTTATTTACAGAATTCTATTACCGATATTAGAACCTGAGATGAGTGCACAGCATGATTGTAACGTACTGATTTTTACTCCGGGAACTTACAAAATGGATATTCAAGTATTAGTACCGGATACATTTGCATTTTCGTCGTCCTTAAGTAATGGTGATAATATATGGCGTTTTATACCACCTGTGGAAATTGTTGTCAAATGATAATTTTTGTTAAATGCATTTCATTGTATTAGTACGGGAAAGCAAATTGTTCTCAGTTATTTTTTGCTCAGTAAGGCATTCACCATTCCGATTACTTATTTCATAAACTATAATAAGATTTTGATGAATGCTTAGGGATCGATTCTCGGACACTTTTGCTTAGTAAGGTCCGAAGCGTCACCTTTTGATAGTGTCACCTTTATTTTTGGGAGTGCTTGAGCTCCCCATCGTAACGGGAAAGAGAGAATCTTTTGAATTGGGTGCGTATCGATTCTGTCCTGTCGTAAGGTACAGTCTTGTACGATAATGCGATTTACTTTAAGACCACTTTAATTTAACTGCTTACGAAATAAAATCATAATGCTATGAAGTTATAATTCCTCAGCTTCCCAACACGATTTAAAATATACGTTGTGGTAACGTGGTGCGTACCTTTCTGAGAAATCAGTAAGGCAATCAACTATACTGCTCAACCCTTAACAATCACAAATGGTCTTCTATGAATCGAGGCTGATTAAATAAAAGAAAGGTATAAATTTAACATTTCAGATTGATTTAAGAAATGCGTTCATGCAAATAAAATAAAATAAATATTTGTGCATTCAAAATAAATAATTTACGCCTAATCAAGATAATAAAATATATTAATACATGTGTTCAATTATGCGGGCGAATAAATGAACAAAAATGGCGTTCATGACTCTCAAATTGGTTTCCAAATTATTTTTAAAATTATTCTACTTAAAGTTTCTGTTGGTACTACCATCACAGAGTTAATTTATAATTACACACAGTTACCCTCTAAATTCATTTTAATTTCTTCTATTTTACTTCGATAAATAACTTGTTACTTAACCGATTTAATTTAATTTATTTGAAGAATTCAAACTCAAAAGAACTATTTAATTATTAGCGAATACTGGACACTACTAGCCCCCATAACTAACCTATTTAGCAATTCAATTTATTCGTGATTTAATTTGGAATAAATTTAATTTAATTAATGATTTTATTTTCAAAAGCTTAGCCTACAGAGGTTCAGTTTTTAGCCAACAAATTTGCTCTGTAGCTTTTATTCATTTTTTGAGTAGCTAATTTCCTACAAAGATTACGATCAATTTCTCTCACTCCCTTTCCCCATCTCTAGTAAACTGCTATAGATTAATGTATTCTCACCTAAGTATCTTTGCCACTATTTTACTAATTATTTTGGTCATAATGGATTCATCTCTAATCAGTTCTACGTTCTTCAACTCATACTTATACAGCATCATACGGTATGCTTTGACCAGCTTTTTATTGATTACCAATCAGATCTATGCTCACTAATAACAGCATGTTATGCTGCTTATCGGTTATCACCAATTAGCGACGATCCTCTCTACTACATATAATTTGTATAATATACGTCATCAGTCTTGTTTTCTTTTTTGTTTGACGGAAGAAATAACATTGCGCCGTTTCTCATTGTGACATTCTATTTATTTCAGGCCTAGAACTTTAAATTAAACTCTAAATGTTAATTAACATTTGAACTTTTTGCAACTAGTCCGTCTAGCACACGATATGCTTAAACCACTAAACACTTCAAAGAACCTAGCCATCCTGACTTATCTAAATAATTTAGCAGTATCAAGCACACCAAGCTATCTATCATAAAACTAAATTAGAACGAGAACAAATTGCTTCGCTACACTCGCTACCGTCCAAGGAAAATTCGGCCTCGAATTAAAAAAAAAACAATACAGATTCTAAAAGGCCTAATTAACAGGAAATAGTAAACCTAGTTATAGTTTGATGGTACTTCCGCCTATCTATTGTTTTTCAACATAAGGTAAATGGTTTTTCCAATATAAGACTATCCAATCTTCATCTAAGTCTAGTTATTTTCGTATAAAAGTAACTAATCTTTACATAAGGTAACCGTGCATTTCTAATATTATTTACAAAGATCATGCAATCGACTATTTATCAAATTGATAATAATTTAAGAATGACGAAATAATACAAAAATAATATTCACAATAATAAATTCATAGTACAAAAAATTATACATTGCTTACCGTTTTGTATACGACAATAGAATGATTTAAAATATTGCTGTTTACTTAAGTGTCGATCCACGTACACTTTTTTGCTCATTGCTTGTAGATCTTCGTATATTGTCTCCATGCCGAGTTGTATGCATGCATTAGGTATAAAATATTACAAATAAACATCGACGTTTCGATATATGATTGTCTGCATTTTCAATGCAATTTTATATTAATGTTTTCGGTATAGGAATAATAAATATTATTCTTGTTTATTTGTAATATTCAATACCTTGTACAAAAAAGTGTCCGGGAATTGATCCCTTAGCATTCACCAATATATTAATCAATTCTATCAAATAAGTATTCGGAATGGTGAATGCTTCGCGCCGTACTGAGCAAAAAATGATGGAGAACATCCTGTTTCCTCTTCTTGTATTATATCGGAGGGCACGCAAACCTGCTTAAGACAGTAGGCAACTTTTAAAAGAAATATTTTTAAGCATATAATATTAGTAAAAATAATAGTACACATGAAAATAATTTATTTTATTGCAAAGTAAACATTTAAATTAAATATAACTTTTGCTGTTGTTTAATTTTCCTAAGATCCTTAGAATATTTTATCATAGATTTGACATCAACGTTGAGATACATTTTTCAAAATATTTGTTTGCAAAAATATGTATTTCCAAAAATAGCAAATCATTAATTAATTTTGCAAAGATTTTTGTTTGGAAATTTATTTTCTTTTAGACTTGAATAAAACCTTGTCAAATTATTTCCATTAAAATTATTTTTGTATGTATTGTTTGCTTCCTACAGGTACTCAAAGTTACGTAGGATTTTTCGTAAGTTTGTAATTAAGCCAGTTGTTATGCTCACGAAAAGAGGGGAGGTAGCATTGGATACATGGGAGCTCGTTACCGGATTGACGTACCCTATGTAAATTAATTCTATTAATTCATTAACATATATATATAATCCGTTATTATAATACAAATTGACAAATTAAATTTAATGTAAGATATATACAATTTAATATGCGATATGTAAATTGCATGTTTAACATCTCAATGCATGAAGATGCCTAAAATATGCACGAGAGCGAAGATTGTACAGATACATTCAAAGCTTATTCCGCGGGAAAGAAATGTCTGGCTCGGTCTTGTACTCGTAGAGGTGCGAGAACAGCGAACCAACTCTCATGGATATATACAACAACGAGAGGGGTCGCGAAAGAAGTTACACATTTGCAATCATACGGTAAAGCATCGTGAATTACAACTACCAGTGCATTTATCATTATTATTTCATATAAAACAAGGACGCGAGCTTACTCACACATATCAAGGAGTAGTACCTCGTAGCCTGTTACATCTTTGTACAAGTAGTCTCCAGCAATTACATATATATGTACATATATAATTGTTTACTTCCGCGAAATATTTTCGCGATATTCTACAATTAAGCTAGACACTCCTATTTTTCTATTGGTTGGCTCTGCATTGCCAGGGATAGCGTTCTTCGCGAGTTTGCTCGTGCTTTATTCTGATTGTAGAACATCTTATGAGATCATAGAATTTCGACGGGGGATGCAATGCAATATTGTTTCTTAAGAATCCGAACGTATAAATAATTGCTTTTTATTGGTAGAAACTTTTCACTTCCTAAAGATTTTAGCAGAAATCTCTTCCAAGCCACGCCTGAAAGAAGGCGCACAAAGAAGGGCACAAAGAAGGCGCACAAAGAAGGGCGCCTTCTTTGTGCCGCCGGCGAGCGAGCACATAAAGTTACTTCTTCTTAGCTTATTTCATATAAAAGGACCCACCCACGTCAGCCTTCCTTAGACGCAATTTTTGAATTAGTGTCTTTGGATAGGCTGCAAGAACTTTCACGCTAGTTTGAAGTTTTAATTCTCAATTACGACTTTGTCGATTTTTCGCACAGCAAGCGACTACCGCACTGATCCAAAAAGCGCTGTAGTGAATATTCAAATATTCAATATTTATCCAGCATCATATACTAAATCTACGAGAAATAAAATAAATTAACATTCTATAAAATAAAATAGAAGGGTAAGTATCTATCATCGCATCATCTGCTGAATGAAGATGCGATGAGTTCCGAATAATCTAAGAACTCTACGTCTGTGTCTTAGATTATTCGGAGCCAACTCCAGTGGTCTACGAATAGGAAGATTCGACATCAGCGCATTGGTCGTCTATCCCACCCACCGCTCCAGGTGGTCTACCGACCCCTGGTAAAGGATGGTTGTATCCAGCAACCTTAGATGACCACCACCGACACATGTTTAGGTATTATGTCCGCGATAGCGATTACAAATCGAATTTACTGCTTCATCACAAATTATCAATAAATTTCAATACAATCATCATAGATAAACAAGATCCTGTGGTCACGAATCATCAATAAATTTTCTACATCTTTGCGACACATCAACAAAAATCTTCAATACATTTCTACACCTGCGCGCAATATCTACGAAATCCTACCATAACAGCGCATCGATAAAATTCTACATCTGCACAATCCTCTATTCTACTTGCATCCACGTATTATTCAACCAATCTTCATTTATTTAATCCAGTTGCCATCGACAACTGTAAATCCAACTTCGATCGTTATGAAAGATTCCGTCCTCATGGCTGATGAAACATGAACAATAAAAATACTTGCAATCATATTTAGTTCGTTACGCGTTTTATCTGCTTTGATTTTTAATGGACGAAGAAAACTGGATCATCCTAACAAATTTTGAATTATACTTAGATTTACTATCATTGTCTGTCAAATAAAGTCGTGGTGTCGAATCATATGTACGTATTATAAATATTTTTGCAACAATAAATATCATTTGTAATTCAGTTATTGCTTTATATCTACATATATGTTTCCCATTTAGAAATATTTTTATTTTTATAAGTTATAACATTAATAAGCACAGCAAATTGTTACCCAACCCTAAAATCTCATGTATGAGCATTTTATATACAAATAAACAGAATATAAATAAAAGCAATAAGTGGTCTTAAAATAAGCTCGATCCTGCTTAGCTAAGATAACTTCTGTAACAAGCGTAAAATCCTTAGGAAAATCTACGGACGAGTCCAGAACAATGGAGAATGTTATGCACCTTGTATGAGTAACTTTATATATTAATACGAGTAAGATGAGGAAGACTTTGATGGGCATGACACCTGGAGCGAAAGGGAAAACGAGCGGGACGACACGCCAGGTATTCCATCGACATCCAGAAGAAAGAATACAACCACGAAGATGGCTGGATAACGTGGGATACCTAATAGTTTGTGACCGAGAAGCATGGAATGAAGTAATTAGGAAAGCTCGGACTTTTTATGAGTTGTAGCGCCGATGGTTAAGGTATTATTTGTATGGAATTCAATTAATTTTAGGTGTAAATTGTCAGTCTGTTAGCTGAATTTTAAAAAGATTTACGAATAATTTCATGTCACATTCTTTCTCAAAAAATCTTTTATCGTCCAATTATTTTAAAGAAATGATAAACATTTTAATATAGAGACTGTCTGTATTTTTTTTTATGACGATTGTCCCTAAAGTAATACACAGTTGACTCGAAAAATATTTACTGACGAACATATTAGTGATTATAATCCCCTTCCTTATCAATGCACGCTTGCCAGCGACGCGAAATTGCTTGGATTCCGCTCATCGCCCCATTCTTATTGTGCATCCGAATCTGTCGGGTCACTTCTCTTCAGAGCTCTTCCAGCGTCGGATCGCACCAGGGGCTCCTTCAGTTTGGGTAAGGGATCGGAAGTCAGGTGGGCTCAGATCAAAACTATAAGCCGGGTGGTGGAGTTCTTCCCTATCGAATATTTCGAGAAGCTCGATGACCGATGCACTGATGTACGGGCGCGCATTATCGTGCTAAATCAACACACTACTTTGCAACATTCCTGGATGCAGTTTACGGAATTAGAGGCTCAAGACATTCTGATGAAAGTTTTTGTAGACACTAGTACCCATCGGAACTTGATCTGTTGCAATTACGCCCCGTTTATCGTAGTAAAATTTCATTATTTTTTTTGTTGGCGACGAACTTTTTGTGCTCTCGGCGAACCTGGACTCTTCCAAACGTCGCTTTGAGACTTCATTTCGGGCTCGAAGCCAAGTATCCAGGTTTCATCAATTGTGATGATACGATCGGGAAGGTTTCACCTTTATTTTCATAATAAGCGAGGAATTTGTGCGCAATTTCAAAACGTGTTGCTTTTTGTTCGGCTGACAAGAAGTGCGGTACCCACCGCACCTCCATAGTAAGAAAGTGATAATAATTATTCATCTCAATTTCTAAAATAAACAATTTTATTTTTAATTGAAACTTTTTAACTATTGTGAATAACAATTGAGGAAGTAATAAATAGAGCTATAAACAGGTAGGAAAAAATACGAGTACTTACGAAAATGGTGCCCTTAGAATTACTATGGACTTTTTTAGAATTGGTTGAACGGATCGTGACTAATTGAGACTATTGTTTAGCCAGGATACAAACTAATATAACGAAACAAGTGCGGACTTTTATTCAAATGTATTTTCATGTATGAATGTTATATTGCCATTGTTGTCGATTATAAAATGCAGGAAATTGCAATAATGTCAATAAGTTAAAAAAGGACAGATATGTAACTATATGGATGTGTCATATATGCATTTTTGAGTCAACTCGATTAGTATGTTTATTACAGCGTAGGCAACAGACTGATGAGAGCTGCAATATTCTTTTAATCACGCACTATATACAGTCCGTTCTTAAACTTGTTTTTCGATGTGACATTAACAATGTCTTCTGGAAAGGAGTTCCAATGTGGTAATATTCTGTCGGTGATAAAGTGTTTTTTTTATTGCATCGACATAGTTCAGTTCTCAGCTTGAGGGTATGGCCACGCAAGTTTGTATTCCTCCTGAACATGCACTCTACAGCTGTAATAACCGTTTAATATCTTATAGGTATCGAACAGGTCTCCGCGAGTTCTTCGTTCTACTAGGGACAGAAGCTTCAGGCACGCTAATCTCTGTTTGTATGATAGATTCATAATCTCAGCTAGTAGTTTGGTTGCTCTGTACACGTTCTAGAGTTTCTAAGTCTTTCATGAAATATGGATTCCAGTATAGGACTCCAGTATAGGACTCCAGATGGACTTCCAGTATAGGACTCCAGATGGATTCCAGTAAGTGACGATATTCCAATATAGGACGGATATATGATTTGTAAATTGTAAAAAAAGCATTAGGCGTTAAACGGAGTTTAACGTATTGGCAAATGTTTTCTTCGTTAAGTATATGCTCGTCCCATTTCAAGTTTGTGCTTATTGTAATGCCAAGAATTTTTGGCGATGCTACTGCTTTCATTGGTTCACCAACAAGTATATAACTTTTTCAGGGGTCGACGCACCCATATGGAAGAGCTTACAGAAGCAACGATAACATTTCAGGGGCTACCGAAATTTTTTTTAGAATATTTTATATATTTTTATTATTTTTAACATCTGTTTGCTATACAAGATATTTCGATTATTTAAAAGTTATCGAGTTTTATTTAAGATTTGATTTTAAATTCAGGCAATTACGAAACAAAGATATCGGTGACTTTAAAGCAGAAAGTAAAGAGAAGAGATTATCACAGTAAGATTAATTTTAAAAATTTATTATTATTACAATTATACATTCCATTCTATTCACATAAGATTTGAATAAATTTCTAATGTACGTAATCTAACGCGTCATTCTAAATAGATTTAAAATAATCGTAAATATTCATTAATACTTAATACTAACTGTGTGATATGTAGTGGGAGAGGTCTTATGTAAGATGCTCACTCACTACCAGCAAGTCATACCATATGTGCCATTATTATGCTCTCACACTATACACCTTTGTGCAGAATGCCTCGTTGTTATGAATGATCGTTTCATTCCATAGTAAATGTATGTAAATATAAATAATTAAGTGCAAATTTATTACGGAGATTTACTTTGGATTTTTTTTTCCTTTTTAGCATTTCTTTCGCGGAAACCAATGGCAAAATGAGGATTTCTCAGTGAAACTCACATTGTTTCAGTTGCGATGTAAATTTTGCCTCGCTTTCCAATTATATGATATTTTAACTTCAAAGGACTACATCAGCGTCGTAATTTACCAAGTTATGATGCTCTTAGGCAAACATAGTCTTATCATTTATGAACAATTGGAAGATGTAATTTTAAAAATTTTCCGTAATTGTGGCAGCCTGGAAAGAATATTAGAACAAATACAAATATTTGAAACTTGAATAATTAGGTAAGATCCGGTTTGAAGGACCATGAACAATTGGGAGATGTGATTATACAAATCTATCGCAATTGTGGCAGCTTGAAAAAATATTAGAACAAATTAAAATATTTGAGACCTGAATAATTACATAAGAATTACACTCGAATCATTAAATCCGGTTCGAGGGACCATGAACAATTAGGAGATGTAATTTAAAAAATTTATTGCAATTGTGGCAGCTTGCATAAAAATGTTAGAACAAATAAAAAATTTTGAAACTTGAATATTTAAATAAGAACTACATTGGAATAATTAAATCCGGTTCGAAGGCCCATGAACAATTGGAAGATGTAATTTTAAAAATCTATCGCAATTGTGGCAGCTTGAAAAAATATTAGAACAGATTCAAATATTTGAAACCACTCGAATCATTAAATCCGGTTCGAAGGACCATGAACAATTAGGAGTTGTAATTTAAAAAATTTATTGCAATTGTGGCAGCTTGCATAAAAATGTTAGAACAAATAAAAAATTTTGAAACTTGAATAATTAAATAAGAACTACATTGGAATAATTAAATCCGGTTCGAAGGATCATGAACAATTGGGAGATGTGATTTTAAAAATCTATCGCAATTGTGGCAGCTTGAAAAAATATTAGAACAAATTAAAATATTTGAAACCTTAAGAATTACACTCGAATCATTAAATCCGGTTCGAAGGACCATGAACAATTGGGAGATGTAATTTAAAAATTTTTTTGCAATTGTGGCAGCAGGTGGCATAAAAATGTTAGAACAAATAAAAAATTTTGAAACTTTAATAATAAAATAAGAACTACATTGGCATAATTAAATCCGGTTCGAAGGACCATGACCAACTGGAAGATGTAATTTAAAAAAATTTATTGCAATTGTGGCAGCGAATATACGACGAATATATAACGACGAACATATAACACGACGAATATTTATACATCTAAGTTGGCTAGAGTTCGGGAACAAACTTTTGTCTCTTGTAGACGAACGCTTTAGAGGTGGTAATTTAATGGGAGCAATTTAACAAACAAACAGGTGCAATTATAACTTTCGTCAATTGACTAACATTGAGATTTCTAGGCGAGCAAAACAGGTGATAACTTAAGCGAAATTTGAATGAGAGAAAATTCCTGCTGGGTCTCTAGTATCCATACACTTCGAAGGGCAGCAGGTCGTCAGCAATACCTCGAAGGCGGATTGTTTGATGTTTTGTGATTCTTCAAAATATGTTCTTTGTTAAACTAACGATACTTTTAAATCTTGCTTTATTCTCAAATTCAGGTTTCGGATGTTGTCACCAATAAAACCATCTTTGTTCGAAATATTTTTATCACTAGCCAAATGTTTCTTTTAAACGTAACAATTAAATTGAATTCTGAATGCGTTCGAAATATGTTTTCCAGTTTGAAGGTGGTACCTCAGAAAAATGGTTTTTGGTGATTTCAACTGCTTTTAAGGTAATGAATATCGTTTTTCAAGCAGTTTTTGTTGTACATTCGCGAAAGCAACCGTTGGCCGGTAAACGAGGTGGGTACAAGTATTGGGATTTTAATTTGATGGTGCTCTCTTTCATATAATTGTTGAACGTGATGTGTGACTATTGGGATCATAAAGAATGATGAGACTGATTTTATCGATGGCTTCTGGCAAAAATTATGGTTTAACCAGTGGCGCATTAAGATTTTCATTTCGAGGAGGAGGGAGCGGGGGGTTAAAGATAGATATGGTTTTGGCTTTTTAAAAATCATTTTATTAGTTCCACATGAAAAGGAAATTTATTTACCAACCTTTCTCGATATCGTGTCTTATAAGAAGAAAAGTTTAACATTCTTTATTTACGTTCTACGCGCTCAAGTCTAGGGCCATGTTAAAACATACTTGACGCAATGTGATATATATTGACGTGAGAGCAAACTTTCGGCAGACATTTATATTTTGATATCTTGGTAAACATGATGGTACAAAATATAGTTGAGCCTTAAGGTGTCTCACTTACCCCATATCCGCTACGCATCATTTATATTAATGACAATTGAATGAAAGTACAAGAAATTTGATTGAAATCCATAATGGAGCTACAATGATTTTATTAAGTTTGTGTCGATCAACGTGTTGCAGCATAAATCTTGAATACGCTTTAATGTGGGCCAAGATTGATTCACTACCCCATACGTGTGGGGTATGTGAGTCATTTGAAATTTCCGTTTTCTTGTCATTAACCGTTTCCCGAGTCAACGCTTTTTCTATTTCTAAAATTAAAAAAGTTGTACATAGTTGAGCCTTAAGGTGTCTCACTTACCCCATATCCCCATGGCATCATTTATATTACTGAAAATTGAATGAAAGTACAAGAAATTGATTTGATTGAAATCCATAATGGAGTTACAATGATTTTATTAAGTTTGCGTCGATTAACGCATAAATCTTGAATACGCTCTAATGTGGGCCATGACTAAATATACATTGCATCATTTAATAAGAAACGATAGTTCATAGCCATGAGACATGAAGGTAAACAAGAAAGACAGCTAACAAAATTTTGTTTTATTTGTTGTGTGTTGATGAAGTAATATCACTACTCACTATTGATCACTATGAAGTAACAAATGATCTACTCAGATGGGAGGAATAGATTTTTTCTCATATTTACGATTATTTTAAATTATATTAAAGTTAACTAGTAGTAATCTATTCTGCGTTAAATTAACCTTGTGCCATAACTTGGGTGTCAAAATTAGGAAAAATAAAAGTTTTTGTTATTAAATAATTTAAGTTCGAATATTTGTAACTATAATATCACAATTATTTACATTCCGTAGTAAAAATCAAGTGTCCACCTAAAATAAATGAATTTATTGTTCTATAAGTGCAAGTTTAAAATAATTTATTAAATATATCTAGATGCCATTGCGTATGTGTACATACCTTGAAAATTAATCGTAAATAAAAAAAATTTATACATAAAACCAATAAGTGTGTGTGTGTGGGCTGACCAAAAATGGAAGGTAAAATATCGCATAGTGGTCTACTGGCCAGAAGTCCCGAAGGTCATGCCGCACGCGGAATGCAAATAAAAGGTATAATTTTAAAATTATTTATGTAGAACAACAATACATTAGACTTCACCATTTCATCATTTAAACGTTTCAACATTATAATGCATGATTCTTTGATGCAGTTTTTGAAAAAGTCTTTTCAAAAGATGCTTCCGTTTGATTATTCATTATTCAATTACTTTAAAAAAGCGGGGTCAGTGTAGATGGATCTGTTTCTGGCATCGGTGGAAGCCTTCATTAGTAGGGGACACTGGGTTTGGTTGTGACAATTCTTCATGCCCATTTGAAGAATTGTCACAACCATTTGAAGCGATTGGTGCACTGCAACCATTTTTCTTTTGAACGAGAGTTGGAAAAAGGTTCACTACAAATGAAACAGAAAGTTACATCTTCATCTTCAGAACTGCTACTAGCATCAATGCTTTTAGCTTTAGCTTTCCACACACAAATTTCTCTTGGCCCCGGATTGTTTAGCTGTTTTCTTTTCTTCTTTCAATTCTTTTCTCTTTTTGTCACTTTCTAATTCCTCCATATTTGGAGTATCTGTCCAAATGGCTGATTGGTCAGGTTTTCGTCCTTGTCGTGTAGCTACTCGTTTTTCAGTCTTGGGTGTTGGTCTTAAATCTTCTAAAGAAAGATACCGGAAGGTCCAGGTCAATTTACAGGTTCTAAATCTACGTGCTACTGGAAGTG